>LUCH01001318.1:114010-135714 GCA_013368495.1 Paragonimus heterotremus
TTGACAGCCAAATTAAGTCAAACTCTCAATGGAAACTTCCAAATGACGGGTTTCACTACCCTGACCAAACTACGTCGAAAGTATTAGTGATCGCACGACAAAAACGTGGGACAGATTTGTTTCAGTAGGATGAACAGCTAGGATAACCCCCGTCTGTCGTTTTTGGCAGTCAGTGTTTGCTGTGCAGATTGGCCACTTGGACTCACCGACATCTACCCTTTCGCACACCCTCACAAACATACACAAATGCGCAAGTGAATGAACATCCCTCTACTTTACACTAAATCTATAAGCGTGTAAAAACGGGCACTGACAGAGTTCACCAGATAAACTTGCAACCGCATACAACTGGAACAGAGGATGAAGCGTCCACATGTACAGAAAGAGAACCAACGTGTTCGACAGCATCGCATATTAGGTGCATCCTCCTAGCATCCCCAAGATTGCATATACGTAGATAAAAATGACGAATGTGCGTGTGTGTGCATGCGCGTGTTTATATGCGAAGGGGCTTTACGACCCTGAATACCACCAACGTTGACCGGACACGAAGAGAACAGATACAACAATCACGACGTACAAGCATAAACAAGTTATAGGAGCACAAGAGTAACGAGGACCCTGGATCAGGGTCGCGTGGTAGTGGGTGTACGTGACACAACGGAACGAACAATTACGCTCGGATCTCACGGTCTGGGGTAAATCTTCTGACTACGCATGAGTGTCCATGATCATATGAGAAACAAACAATCAGAGGGCCCAGCAAGGAATGTCACCAGCTTGCGGTTAAAATAAAGCTGATCAAAAAAAAAGTGACTGCATGCTCCTTTTGCTTGATTCAACCAAGTAGAACGGTACGAGACTGTGCGTGAAGCGACAAATTCAGTGACAAATAAGGAAGCGATTGATGGTATGCACCTCATTATTCACACTTCTGATGGTTGATGTCAAGGCTGTCAGGAACCCAGTAATAATCCCTAGCTTCCGAACATCAGCACCCACACAAAGACATTCTGATATACATCCAAACAAAGAGATATAACTGATACCGCTGTCATAGATACTTCTGACGAGTCTCTAGCTATCCCTCGGTTATAGCTGAGATAATCTCTTGCAAATAATGCTGTCGTTTTGCTAAAAGAACTGTTAATCTCACGGATTGGTTTAGCAAAAAAAACTATCATGCTGAACACAAGCTCAATATTGTACACAGAAACATTTATGTGCAAGCTGTGCTTGCTTTAGCCCTCACTCAATTGTCTACTACTTGATTGCGCATTTATTCCGGCTTCAAACGCTTGTACATGGTTTTCCATGCACAAGAAAAGTGGTGATTTTTTCCTCTATTTCATGTACGAATTCAGACAACCTACTACCAACTGACGTAATAAGTAGCGCATTACATTGCTATTGTTGTAAGCGACAAAAAAGACTAGAAATCCGCGTCATCCGTTTTCAGATTGTGGCTTCTAGTATAACTGACAACTAGTGTTTAGTCAGTAGCTCACCTAAGACATATCCGAACTAATAAGCTGTAGGAAGTAGCCATCTGAATGAAACAGACCACAGGAGAAAATGAATCAAGCTATGCAGACTCACTCCAAACCCACACACCTATCAGTTAAGTTGCAAGCACAAGGAAATTGGCAGACAGCGTGAGGTAAGCTGTTCCACCCTGAGTTACAGCACTGGGTTTAATAGAAGACAGGAATTTTACCCGCGATGTATTCGCTTGATGGATGAGACTACACTTATCTTAACTACATTCCCGGTTATTGTAACCTGATAATGACGAGTCAATAGTAGCAGTTAAGAGCTTCAATATTCCCATTGAATCATAGAAGAGTAGACGTAACAAACAATTGTTTTCGATAATTCATCAGCAGACCACTACAATAATACACATTCAGCAAAATCAAAACAATGTGTACATGAGACAAAGGTTTAGTAGAATGTCATTGGATCAAGCAGAACGTTACAAAATATACAGGCCTTTATAGATCAGTCAATCAGAGAGCAACAAATCATCAAGTGTTCAACCAAATCCATCAACAGTGCAGTCGTCGCACATCTGGCAAGTACTGATCACCGAGTTGATCCCACTAAGGCGTTCCGTGTGGTCTACAAAGTCCCGATAAACCACTCCCAGACTGGTCAGACAACGGATGTTGGTAACTGCTGAATCGATCGCCATTCCATTAAGCAATCCGATTTTGTGTTCACACAAGAAATTCGTGCAATCGCCGCAGTTACCGTGGCCAAAGGTCACACCATCTGTCTGCATACCCACTCAAATTCCAACCGACAACTTTGTGACGTAATGGTGGGTGGGACTTCAAACTACCCATCATTAACATTGGTGATTTGTTGCTCTCTGAGTGACTGACCCATAAGGGCCTGGATAGTTAGTAACGTTCTGCTTGATCCAATGACATTCTGCTAAACCTCTTTGTCTTGTGTACACACTATTTTGATTTTGCTGAATCTATATAACTGTACTGACCTGATGATGAATCATCGAAAACAATTGTTCGTCACGTCTACCCTTCTAAGCTTCAATGTTCTCACAGCAATCTGTAAAAGGGGCCAATTATTTCAAACCTCCGCAAAGTGCTTACCTCCGCCCGCCAGAACCACGTTCTACTGTATGCTCATGCGAATGTCATTCTGAGGAATAAATTAGAATTGTCAGTCAGTTATCATCGACCGCAGCACACAAGTGGTTGATACTGACGACTAATGGTAACACGCCTGAGCTAAGTTGGAACATCACCGTCAAACTTAGCTCGAATGATGCGCCGGAAAAGCACGTCGTGAAGGTACGATAATAGAAAACACGCAGTTTTTACTATGTCCACCTACAACAACCTACGGGAGTCAGATAGTCGACGTTGGAGTTCACTTTTCCAGCCAACAGTCATATGAATGGTCACAGTTACACACAAAGAGCAGCAAAGTTGAGGACGCATCGTTGTTGAACGCAATTAGTGGGCGTGCGCGTTGAGACAGTGAAGCGAACAGCTTTGAATCTCGTCGGCCGAAGTGCACAATATGTGGCGTCGATGAGAATCAAGTATGATCTAGCAGCTTCAACAATCCTCACACAACTGTAAGAGCATGGCTGAAGTTACTGGATATCAACAATGGGTAAAAGTGCCTAAGTAGGGAAAACAGCCTGTCTGTTGCGCAATAGGTTTAAACAAGTGGATACGTAAACGTTAAAAGATACCAGGTTACTCTGAGAGGCAACGTAACACGAATGGAGTGAAAAGGTCAAGGCAGTGTACAAGAATGTCAAACAAATGGAAAATAGCCGACCCGCGCTATTTCTTGTGTGCAGTTGTTGTGCTACCGTGACAACCAACACTCAAAAGCGGACGCACATGCACGTGTATGCCAGATTCAATAAACGTATGAAACGTTGCAGATGGATGATCTGTGCGACAAAGACACGGATCCAAAGTTGACAAGCTCTAGTGATATCGCATAGCACACTAAGACGAAGTAAACAGATTATATCTGATGAATTAAGTGCAATAAACTGGATTGACCAGAGGGTACCGTTTTTTGAACGACCGCTCTTCGCATCAGGGATATTCTAGAAGGAAATATTATCATGTCATCGGCTAACCACTTCGCACTCTTACTTAACTGATAGTGATCTCTGTAAACAGAGTGCAGTGCAGCAGAGATACCACAGGCATATGGAGTACATGACTCAACCAGCACAGACTGCATTTTCATCACTTCGGTTTACGATTAACCACTCACATTTTTTTTAAATATGCGACATTGGACAATCACGTTATTCACGCGATTAGTCCACTGGATGTGGGCTAAACAACAGAGACAACGATGAGAAAACAGATAGACTGTTGATAACGCCATCAGGAACGAATTGAGTTTCCGAACCACAGAGCAAGATGGACCGCATACAAACATTACAAACCCATCTGATCATCGATAACTGGACATCTTTCGATGTGGATCGATAAACGTAGTACGCGCCCCGTTTATTCTCGCCGATATCTCATCAACAAGATAACAACAGACGATGTGGTGATACCCAAACACGTAAAACCGTCAATCGCCTTAGGCGGACCACTGACAATGAAAAAAAAGCGGAAGTGGGAGCGAACCACCCTTGATGACGTATTTCGCAGTGTGTAGGTACAGACCGGCCTCGTACGTCACTTTTAGTGCAAATCGCATAATTTCGGCAAAGGGGCCAAGCGCAAGAACGTTATCCACATAATCCTCATTGGTCAAATTACCTCGCCTTTTCAGTGCAGACCATAATTGTCGAAGAACTGATGACACTCACTCAAGGGAGAGAGGAGGTGAATACAGAATGATATGTCCATTCAGATAGTGTGGCTTGAGATTCACACACCAACGTATACAACAAACGCAAAACGGTTATAATGCGATATCGTCTGAGATGGTGTGGGATACCTTGCCATTACGGTAAGATGAACACTGGTAAGACCGAAGACAACTAAGTCGGGTATACGATAGCCCTAAGGTAGATTGTGTGTCGCTTTTTCACATAAAAAGCCTAATAGATCAGGTTACTATAAATAACAACTAATAGGATACAGTGGTTGCGTACCGTCGGAGCAATAAACTATCACCATTTCTAATGATGACTGATTTCGTCGGGTTAGCAATGCAGTTCTGACACCAGATAATAACCAAATAGAAAATAAAATGGGCGCCTAGCGCTACCAGATCCACCTGTACTCGTGAAAACTCAAGTTGTATAGAAAACTGACCTCAATGAGCACACCAAGTGCACGCTCATTGCAATTTTGAGACAAGCCATGATTGTGTAACAGGTAAAGAGAACTAATCCTTATGGTCAAACCCATTCGCAGGACCTTGTAAACCAACCCAGTACAGTCGTATAACGGAGTTGGTACAACGCGTGTGCATGTGTGTGATAACGAGTACTCCAATAAAAATAATCGGATGGTGTGTGTATGTGTGTGTGACACCTATTGCCGTTAATCATGCATCGGACAGAGAACACCAAAACAGAAGAACAGGACTAGGGAATAGATTACTATTAGTGTAGAGATGAGAATGCCCACTGGGGCGGATAATCAGGTATGAACACGACACAGATCAACATTTGTCCAGGGTATGAATGTGCGTGACGGTGTGGAATTGGAAGAGGGTACCAAGTTATCTATATTTTTTCACACAGAAAAATAGACCACCACACGGGTACATGTAACATGTTGTTTGTACTAGGATATTTTCTAAGATGAACGAGAACATGTATTCCAAAATACACACATATATACAATAACAAGTTGATTCAGGAAACTTAACCAATAGGAATATGGATGACACTAATGTTCGGTGGACCCATCACGATAAGGAAAAACCCGCACACCACAGATAACCGATAGGCGTAGTTGCAACAAACGGTAGGGTAGAACAGCTTTCATTTATAACTTTTGATATGTTAATCATCAATGCAGTGTTCGTGATTTTGAAGAAGCCAACCTTTAGGTTGGAATTCATAAGCCCAACACATATAAACGAAAGTGCTATTAGGTGTTATGCACACCATTGTGAATTTGAGCATGCCAGATAACTAACATTTGTTAAAAACCATCCAGCCACCCCAACACTCAGTAGTGTAAACAACCAGAGGTTCGTCCGACGTTACAGCTAATGAAGACACATGTTTTCGTAACTCTCGCCTATAAATCCCCGACATTATTACAAGCAGATTAGAGAGTGCCACTCAGGTGGATGAACAGTTCAACATCCCCAACAGACTAATTGCGATAAGAATTATGGAGTAGGAAAGCACAACTAAACCAAACCGGTCATTTGTCCCATTCAATATGGTCTGCATGTCTTCGGCAAATGTAGTTATCAAGGAATCCAGTTACGGTTGAGCAAGCAAACGGCACGCACTTCAGAGTTCCCAAAAAGTGGCGACGCTTCTTCAACTGCAAACCAAGTATCGTCATCATGGGCAGCAACATATCCCCTATCGACACTTATGACCTACTATCACAAAAGTAATATATGCATACATAAAACTTTATAAAAAAAACGGCACCGTCAGAGAAGAAAGAACATGTTGCGATATGTTAACAGTCCGTTTGATTTAATCATCCACAAATGATTGCTAGATGACAACAGCTCACTAAGTTGGCCCACCTAGCTCATTCACTATATTGTTACTGGCCTTTAGCGAAGCTGTGTCGATCGGACCCCGCAAGTAGGCGTTGTGTGCACAAAAGCAGTCAAAACAACCCATGGGGTTGTCGCGGCGTTGATGATATAATGGTTGGCGTGCCTGCATACGTGTCCATGTCTAACCTGTCTTTGTTTGTGTCGTATATAGTCTGCACGTTTTACATTTGCAGCTGATGAGAGTGAACGGAATGTTAACATTTCGCAACACGTCTTCTTTCTGTTCTGACGAGATCGTTAAAAGGAACCCAGTGTTTCAAGAAACAGTAATTAGAGAGAAAAGAGGAGACGGGAGCACATAACCAGTTCAAGTTTCAAGTATGTATTCGAGCAGCTGAACAAGTGATGCACGGTATACACTGACATACATTCACGTGTACACAGACGGCTAAAAAAGAAGAGCAGCTGAGTGTGACCTAAACAAAGTCAAGCAATGGAAATAAGCCACGTTAGTGTCAATAGCCCAGACCTAATCCTGCCCTGAACTTCCCGACAAACACACTCGTTCACGACAAAACCAAACTGACTGTACAACACGATCTTGCTAGATTTAGCATCATTATAATATTTGGCTCTAATGCTGTACAAGGACATTAGCGATATGAGCAGAAGTTGTTTTATCTAAACAAAAGCATACAAGCTCTGATGGATGTGTAAATTTAAATCTTGAGGTTTACCAAGGAGTTGATCTGAGTAGGCAACATACACAGAGTTAAAACCCCCAGGTTAAATATCCGAAAACAGTATGCTAAGTTGATCGTAATCTAGTGATCATAAGCCACGTAACTCTACTCGGAGTTAATCACAGCATACGGAGCCATAAAAAGAGTAGAGAAAGATGCAAGAACTGGGATCAGGTGAGCTGGATAATTTTCCCGATCTGAAACAAGCTGGTTCGAAACCATGTTGCTAACTGATGTATTCATTCGTATCGGTTTTGAAGTGAGTCGGATGACTTGATTCGAACAGCGACCGTACTGTTTCTTGATGGAGATTCCTATTCTAAATAGTCTAGTGGGATAGCATGGATATATGAGTGGTCCTGTGGTTAAGTTTTGATGAGGTACACGTAAGTCGTCTTCCGTTCACAATTTGTAGCTAATTTTCGAAAATACCGAAAAAACGTCCTACAGATCAACTTCACGTAACGGATAATAAGCTTCGGATCGATTAAAGGTGAGCGAAATGATATTAACCGACTGATCTTTGAGTCGTTACACAAACAGCACAATAACACTTCAAAATAGAATCCCTAAAACGTGAACGACGGTTGATAGGTCACATGAGTTCTCTGTTGATTGGGCATGACAGTAAATACACATTTAGTTCATTACATCAAAAATGTTCGTAATCTCAGCATCAGTTAGACTTTTTGACCCTCGGAAGAAAAGTCATTTGTTGTAAGTTAATCGAACCGACAAAAGACGAAACCACCACCCAACGAGTGTAAAATATTTAGCTAAATAACGAAGACAGAAAACAAGCTTAGATTATTCTCACAACCTGTGTTCTCCGATTGTCGGATACGCCTGAATAAGGGCAAGGAAATCGGGTGAAAACGCAGTAGACTTTTTGCACAACAGTATACATCAACGCCAGAAACTCTCCAACCATCAGCACAAGATGGCAATGATAGAACAGACCGGTTTATATTCAAAGTTGACCATCATCAGTTGATCATCAACCTTAATCCACAAACTGGATAAACATCCCTAGTGGCAATACCTCAGACGAAACATGTTTCAAAAACCGTAGTTCAAAAACAACACTGTCTTGTGAGAGTCGATACACATCCACAACATTACTTTCATTGGCAGCAATGCATCAATGACTGGCAAGGATGTCGAGTCATCATACAACCACGACGAGGGAAAAAGACCTAGTTCGGAAATCGGGAAAAATAAACTAAAGCCTAATTGGACGCGCGGAGTAAATGGGGAATAATAAGAATAAATGATAAGCCTAGTTGTACTTCATTTATTGGCTCTAATATAATGCTATAGTGCGAAATTTTAAGGCCATATAGACCGGATACAGTCAGGTTACTCAAAGCTAGACGTAATCAGTTAAGGTAACCGGGACTAGAACGGGTCCCAACAGATAACATCTCACCCTTATCAACAGTGGACTGGTAACACTCCTGACTGTACAATCAAACCACGCTATCAATGCCACTTTTGGGATCACCGATTTAGGGTTCTGTAAACGTCAGTCAACCAGATCTTTCTAACAGCGTCGCTTTGCTATGGGTGCTAACCTCATGGCAAAAATAAGTAAAACGCATACGAACCAAGTGAGCTGTAGCACCACTAGAGTGGCTCATCAGAAAAGATCACTTCATAAAGTGAGATGTACATCATTTTTCGCCGCGCATATGTTTCGCAAGCACAGCATGAATACACCGGCCAACCGACCACGTAAGTAAAGTTAATACACGTCGTTTAACGCGTAGAACCATGATTCGGCTAAGTGACCGTTCACCAGCGAGTGATGACTGTCGAAATCTCTGACGTATCATCCGAGTAGGCAAACAACACTGAATGACAAGCATTCTTTCACTCTATTCACAGTTTGAAGCATTGGTCGCTGTGTACTTCTGTAAAATGTGCGGTCAAGTAGCCGACACATTCGCTCTGTGTATGTGACTGATTGGGTAACCTGCAATCGGTTAAATATGCAAGTGGTACAAAACAGGGTGGTCCAGCAGTGTATATAAAAACAACTTGTCGCAACACAGTTTCTGCTAGTGTAATTGTTAAAAGAGTGGTCGCGAAGTCACTGTGCGCAAACTTTCTGTCCAGCACGACGTCTGCAGTAAATAGACATCAAAGCTGATCTGCAAGAAGGGGAACGTATTCGATGGTGAGAACGATGGCAACACTACCGTTGATAACGTCTTTTGACGGTGGCCTCAATGCGTTCGAAGTTCAGATAATTTTGACTCCAAATCGACGACATAAAAACTGCAGCAGTAGATTGCAGAGACACAGATGAAAGGCTTTAAGGCATCAAGGAAAATTCGTTGGAGCGGTTCACATTAATGAGGAAAAGTTGAGCAACAGAGATGTAAAACCGCATATTGGAATCGCAGCACAATGAGGGTACAGCACTGGACAGGTTTTTCATTTTACTTCCATATAACAAAACTATAGTACAAATCGTTTGTATAAATAATTACCTTATATAGGATAAATGAGCCCAGTGACGACAGTCACACACTTTATGGGTACGAGCTGGAGGAGAAATGAACGCGGAATTGTGCTTACAACTCTAATAGCGCCACAACTAAAAACGATAGGCGGCGCCATTACCAAAATTTGGCTGTTCCAATATTAATACTGATACTAGTTGATTGCAACTTATCGCCAGGTGTGAACAAGCTCAATCAACAGCAGTAATATCAGATATTGAGCAACATATATTGAATATCCTTCAAGGCTTGATTCAATCGTAAGAGTGAGCTGAACCAAACACGTCAGCACGACAAACCACGGTTGTTTATGTTGTAACATGCATGTGCAAATCAGCACTCAATGTGCGTACACAATTGGTATCTTCACAATAATGTTCTACTGAAAGTTTCATGCGTCAGACGGCTAGGCAGATTTGACAGTCAAGCAGTATAGTTAGCTGCTAGGATGTTGAACTACTGAGGCTTGATTTGTGGAAATTATCAGCTAAAAATAGTTACCTGGCAATAAGTCAACTACCGGGATCATGAACTGTCGGAAACATGAACCGTTGGGAGTGTGAACTGTCAGGATTTGGATTGTTGGAAGTTCGACCGTCGTGATACTGATACAGACCCATAGTATATATGCCGCTTTACTCATCCTGTGTCAAATTAAAAAAAAACGAACTCTACAGTAGAATTGCATCACTGATAAGAAACGAGGCATATGGGTCAGGTTGGAAGAGAATCCATTATGAAATATCTATGCGTCCAATAAGGTCGAGCCAGCGAGAAAGCGTACGTTAAAACGTCACTGCTCAGCTGGTGGACCACATGTCGCGCAGGGGCATATGGTTCCCATCGTTCGTTTGAACCCAAGCGAAACACAAGCATTTCACAGTTAGGCCTCCCCAAAACAAAAATTTAGTCGTCACAAAAGTAGCAGGAAAATGTGCATCTTTTTTAGATAATTAGTAGGGCCACCGATGAGAGTGAACAGTACGCCAACTCTTTTAAGCAGTTCTGATGCAATTTAGCGGAACTTGTCAAGCAATTTATGTATTCAACACGCGATGACCACAGGAAAAGGCAAACGTGCCACGATCTAGCGAGCTTCTCTCAGGTTTGTGCAGCGTCGGTAAGGCACGGATGATGGAAACACACAGATGCAAAAAACACTGGGTTGCAAAAGGCCTGCGTCCGAAGTAAACGCTTCGATCAGGAAATATAAATAAAAGCTTCACAGGAAACCACCACTGGAGCACATTAGTTGCGATGCAGTTCCCGGGCAAAGGGATGGTCAGCTTGTTGCCATTTGGTACATACACAAGCCGCGGATTAGAAAATTTACTTCAGGTGGGAGTCAACATCAAGACAACTATACTTCGCGAATGAGCAGCCCCGGGTGATAAGCAAATGGTAATACTACAATGTGGTAGGTTTACCGTTGGTAATCAGGTTTCCTACGAAAAATCACACATGCTGTTCGACTGTATTATGGTAAGGCGCGCACTATACTACCACAAAACGGTTTTATCTGTTTCAAGGGCAGCACAAGGGCTACTGTATAGCTTACTGTGCGGGTGAAACATGAAGCATCCGTGGTAACCGACGACCACGGACGGCTCCATCACCGTCAGGATTAACCTCCTTAGCTGAAGGTTCTGGTAGACGATGAAAGTTCCATTTAGATATCGACATCCCCAACATACTAAGCCATCAAACGACCAATAAATGCTTTTTCTCCCAAGTATTTGTTAAATGGCTATTAGAGGCTCACCGACTGAGGAATAGGTGATAGGGATTTCACTCAGAGAGTTTTCACCGCATTAACCCACACTTTATGCTGAAACATTTCTTCAACACTAGAGGTTATATGTCACAGTTCCTCTTTACTGCCCCATAAGATGCCTCGGATAGACTTTCATCTCAAACTTTGAGATCAGACATTTTTTTAAATACACCGTTTGGACTCCTGCATCTGCAGGTCAACAGGTCGAACTAGCCAGCAAACAGAGGTTTCCACCTATTGATATCTGCAGCCTCTTCGACAAACACAAAACTCCAGCTCAGCCACACATTCATCACATTCACACATCACCATCATCATCATCAAAATAACAGCCATGAGCCTGACCAGAAGATATTGTGGCTCGGGCCGCCGTTCACTTCACCAACGACTCGGAATATTCTAGAGGATGACTTTACTAAGAAAGTTAAAAATTAATAAAAGACTAAGCGGAAGAACTAGAAATGGTATTAGTGCAGGCAAACCATTGACTGCGACAAACTGCCATCTCAGACAGCGTCTCTACCAACTGATTTGAGTGTTCATGAAGACCCCACCCAGGTGGACGACACCTACCCACCCTGCTCACTAGGACAGTCTTGGCCTTCATATTTCCTGATCAGGTAGTTGCTTAACCACCACGCGAGTTTACTCAACTGTCAATGGTCTCCGTAGATAATGTCCGGTACGATAAACGATCACCTGGCATACAGAGCACGTGACCCACCGCAGGCTGCGCAACGTGAGCAGTTGACCAAATCGTCGCGCATCCAGTGCGTTTCGGAATACGTGCAGCTCAGAAATCAAACAGAGGGGAGGAATAGTACTTAACCAACCAACCTGTTACACATGAATCCCAACTAACCTACATCTTGCATGCAAACAGCCGATATATAAAAGAGAGTAAAACGGCTTGGAGTTTTGTTTCACAGGGTTTTTGCTTCAAAGGTAATCCAATCGAACAGCGGCGACGCTTAGATAGCCTAACAACATGGACCCCCCTTCATGGCAACGTCACCAGTCAGAGGATAGACTTTCTAAGAGACTCCCAGCTCATGAGGTAAACACGACCTGCAGTCTGTCATTTACTATGGTCTATTTTGATGTTTAACAGCTTTGCCCAATCAGGTATAAACATTCTCTGATCATTAGAATTTATGGGTATACATAAGCAGATTGACCATTCAGAGACCATACTTTCACAATATTAACTTAATCCTATACGTCCAGACCACAACACACTGATTTTAAATGATGGCCTAACATTTTTTGTCTGGCCAGTGCCGAATGGGTGTTACCAACTGCCAGTTTATCTACAAATTATTGCGGACACTCTTAGAGAATGTTTTTGCGGTTGCTTTCCAGTCACAGCACTTTTACCTACGGACGCTTACACCTTGGTATATTATGGCTCGTCAGCGTCACTGTGAACGCGATCGATATAGGGTATGCTGATGATTTCGAACGCAGTCCGTTTCCTTACGCCTATTCAGTCCGATTCGGACCTCACTTTCAGTCTAATCAAAGAAGCATCCGGCTGCATCAGGCACACGATTGGACAACTTCTGGAGCAACAAAGAACGCAAGTTTGTGGAGCTCACAATGGCTAAAGTATAAAGTCCACCAGCGCAAGGCGCTCTTACCACCAAGTGTTTTAGAATACGACCCCAAAAGCACATCATTCACGATACGATTTAACGTTTACTGCGGCCGAATAAAAACACGACTAATGGATTATTTATGATGTCTTTTAATTATATGAGATGTGATGTGGGGTCTCGTCCATATTAAAGCAGCTGTAATTTCTGTGCAATTAAGTAAATAAGGACCATTTTCAATGCGATAACCTTACTTGCAGTTTCATGAACATTAAGTCGTATTTGTGACTAAGGTACCATCTCAAAAACTGCGTTCTGAGTTGTCATTATCTGCTCAGGAGCGCCCGGGATACTACCGAATACAAGCTCTCAAAGGGCCAAAGCTCCCAAACGATTGGAGAAGGCGCTTAAACAACGGAACATAGCGGTTTTCGTTTGTTGTTAGCTGTTAGTTAACTTGTGTTTTATGTAAGTTGGTCGGCAGCTTCGCAAATAACGCATTGCGTGGCAAACGACGACTTAGTATCCGAAACGCAGAGCCCAATTATCTGACGTGTTCTCAGGGTTTAAGTAATCGTGTTCGGTCTGCACTGGTGCAAATGCTGTCTGCTTAGCTCACTGTTTTTGCCTGTCGGAACTGTCCAATGCATGCAATAAACGAAAGTACCCATGATTAAGGATCTCGATAGACTTGATGTTTGACACTCAGCAGCTAAAAGTCACACATGGGCGAAGCTGCTTTAAATGCAGCCACATAAATGCTACATTCTTGCTCGAGAGCACTATCTATTTGAACTCCAGGGTGATTGCAGATGATAGAGATTGCAGCAGCTCGGGGTATGTTTCCCCAAGAATGCTTTCGTGTTGTTCCAGAGGTCACACCTTTGGGTCGAAGATCTCAAAGGTGGCCTTCTACAAGTTAGCCTTCTTCTGTGGTAGAAGCAGCGTGGAAGTTTTGGAAGTTACTGCTCCCCATACAGTGACATTATCCATAATATCAGATCGGGCACTTCGAGGTCACTCAAACCGTTGGATAGCGACACTATTCCAAATAGGAGAGTGCCGCAGCCAATGACGTGTCTCCGTACATACCATTTCAATCCACTTGGTTCTTACAGCCCTTGTTTCTCCAACAAATCATTACCTTACAGATTATTCCTTGGCCTTGTAGCAGTGGAGGATGGTTCGAACCACAGTACAGTTTGGTTAGCGATTGCTAGTCCTCGACAAAAATGACGCCACCCCAGCATGTGACGAGTAGAAGTCTGATATGTAAACAATCGCTCAGGTGATAACCTGTCTGCCCCTACCTAAAATCTGCTGTTCATGGTGTAATGATTCGACAGAGCAATATAAATGACAAAAAATAAGTTCGACATGAATTAAGCAAACTCCTTTGTGTTCCACAAATGGGATCGTCTTTTTTTTAATATGGAAATAAAACCACAATCGTTCCAGTCAAGCGGGAGTGTTTCACTGCACATGCCAGTTGAAAAGGCCGATTTAAAGACCCTAATGTTTCCTTATTTGAACAGAAGAAACATGAAATTATATGATTGGGCGAGGTTGCCTGAGATGAGTAAACTGTTTAGCAGTTGCTGGAAACTTAAAGCACGTTCTTACCCACAAACCACACAATGTATGCAAGGCGTCCCAGGACGAGACCACTCATGCTTATTTTGACTAGCCTATGTAAAAATGCACTCCTATGTAGCTTAAGCTTTACCATGATTCATCAAATTTAATTCCACCACATCATTTATTTTGCGGCAACTATAACAAAACAAATATTTTTGATAGTGGTGCTTCACTGTACATCTTTGATGTTATTGATTTTCAGTCTACTTTTGTTTCAGTTAAACTGTTAATTTATAAATTCCGTACAGTAACTAAAGTCACAGCTTGCTCCGCATTTCCCCACACTTTAGTTTCCAGAGTAGACAACACTACATAGAATCAACGCACTGCATTCTTGTTTTCGTTGTCGTTCGTTAACTCATTCACCAACAGCGGCATTACGGCTTATCATCCGGTAGCAAGTACGATGGTTAAACCTCTGCATTGTCAATTAAAAGCTGTTCTCAATGCGCATGTCAATCCTTCATGGAATGAAGTACTTCGTTAGTCGTTTTGGGCCCACTGAACAGTCAGAGAGGATTTGAAGGCCACAACGTACGGACCAATTTTTGGTTACACTCTCAGGTTACCGGGTGAACTCGTCTTATCTGTACCTTCAACACTGTATGAATACGTCGGCTATAGAGTTCATTTGACACATCGAATGTGAAAGTTATGCCCCGTAAAGCCTCGCAAGCAGTCAACCGTGCACATGCAGAATAAGGTGTAAATATGGGGCGTGTTAACCACTGCAACCACCACACAACGACCACTATCACATTTTCACAAAAGACACGAAGACTCATTGTTAGTCGTAACGGGCGGAATTTCTCAGACAATAAAGCCTAGACGACTAGAGAGTTTCAGGGATTGTTACAAACAATTGAAACATCTGATGAGTCCACGAAACTGGAGAATGCCACCGCCCCCGGATACTTTTATTCATCGACCTAACCAACGCGAAATCGCATTATTCCACGACATGTATTAACACAGTAGGGGCCAGCAAACGCTGAAATGATGCATTTTCTAAAACTAAATCAGAGGGGGGTTCCAGCAAGAGTACCTAGGTTTTCCATCAGAAGCAGTAATATTGACGCCTTCAGACGTACATTAAGTACAGTCAACAGATGACTTGGCGTGGGTGGAGCAGTCTTAAGACAATTGAGGCTAAATGATTCCGAAAATGCGGGACTGACAGAAGAAACCATGAATGGTCCCAAAAGAGAAGATTGTGGCCATATGACTCCTGATATCACTGAAGTGCATCAGCACGATAGTCCAGAAATCATGCCCGAGGTAAACTAAAACGACCCAAAAAACTAACAGAACTGCAGGAGCAGTAGGTGACGCAAAATTGCATTGATTTAGAAACAAATCCTATCCACAAGGTGTTTGTTGGTTTAAAGCGGAACTGCTTGTCCTCTCTGAACAGGGACGACTCCTAAGGGTACCATAAATGCTTCTTTCATAGAAGGATCATTGTTAAATGTCATAAGATATCAGATTTTACGCTCATTTGGTATCATGCGACATACTGGGTCGCACAAAGGAGCTTCCCAAACCTGGATATAAACAGGAAGCAATTGAAACATGTGAAACAACGTAACTAAGAGCCCCGTCTGTTATTCACGGGTCCAGATCAGGTCGCGTCATGAAATGAGACCAGCGGCGACTACCAAGAAGTGTCCAGGTCTTCATATTTGTAAACCTACGGGGATTCCATTGTGTAAACAGTTAGAGAAGGCAAAGCTTCACTTCGTATCACAAGAAAATCACCTCAAGATATCGTATGACTGTGGTCAAAATAATCATTGACTAATGTGACACGTTCATCAGATTGGTATACAGAGCCACTGATGCTGCTTGTCCTACTTTGCTCCATTTTAAATTCTGGTTGTCTGGTCTGAAAGTGAGAGGTGAACAAAGAAGATGAAAAACTCTTCGGGTAACGCCGATGGCTAGAGATGCATGCCACTTGGCCCCACCGTCTTGCTAATATTAAACAGGGTTGACCTATCCGCCATTTTTTATGTGATATGCACGTCCGCCTCCGCAAGATGGCAGGGACTCGTTGGTGAAGGTGGTGTTCTGACTGTCGCTTTCTCAGGATCTCCACCTGCTCATTACATGTGGTAGCATTCACACTCATTTTACTTCCAACACAACTGACCGTGGCTCATATTGATGCCTTGGACTTACTGCATCAGGGCTGAGAGTTTGTCCCCACTCACCCTGCTAACTTTCGTCAGCAGTCCAGCCCACAAGCTTGCATGCAACCGGCAGCTCTCTGTGTCTGCTTATAATTTAAATACCATTAGTGTTCGTCTGCGAGTTGGCACCTCCACCCTATGGGGGGTTGGTCCGGGCCTTGCATATGCGTTCTTTATGGCAGTGCGTATCAATGCACACATGCAATCAGAGCTTTGAGGATTGTTGCTGGTTAGATGTCTGTGAAACCCCGCAGTGGCATTAGTATTGTCATCATTGCGTTCAAGCTGCACACGAGCCTCATATTTCGGTGGCTTCTGAAACAGAGTAATGCACAGGAGAACAAGCAGGTTTCCAGCCCGGTCGCGGGTATATTGATCATATCCTTCATTCTGCGACAAACACTGGAACGTCAGCATTTCTTTCCTTAGCCAACGGTAATGGCATCTTTGGACCTGAAGGTTGTTTTAGACTGAGTTACCCCCACACGCTCTCTCGAGCTGTCTCCATCTCAGAGGAGTCTCAGTGAAGTGTGTCAATTTGCTGAAGTCGTGGCATGTCCACTCCGAGTGTAGAATGTGCACATATGGACAGTCATTTCGAATGTGGTGTTTGACAGAGGTGTCCGACCTCCCTCTTCCTTTCCAACGATGACCTGGAAGTAGCATTCAGAAGTTCCGAGAATCTACGAATGGAACTCCTACTAGATAGTGAGCAGACTGGCATTAAGTACTCGGACATCGCTTTACTTAGTTCTTTGGAGAACATGCAGACGATTCTAAACTGGGTAAATGATACGGCTGGTCTGTATGGTATACACTTTGGACCCCCAAGTGCAGTGTTGTTACAAGAGTGAGTTGATCCTGACCCTGTCTTTATCACACCTGACGGGCTGCCGATCGTTTCACCTACCCAGGTAGGGTCAGTTCATGGTATTGCACATAGTGCATTCACCAACCTCCATCATTTGTGGCGTCGCAAAGACGTCCACTTATCGACTGAAAACAGAGTTTACAAAACATGAGTGCGTTCGGCTTTGCTCCGTAATCAAAAACCTGGCCTATTTGTGCGGGAGGTGCATGTATACTCTCGGTATTCGATCAACGTTTTGTATGTCAGTTGGCCAGCATTAAGTCGACAGGCTGTGTGAACAACGTGGTAACCCGTCAAAGTGTGTTTGGTAAATGTGTAAGTTCGTAACTGACAACTAAGACAGTGAAAGTGCATAGCCTCTGCCAGTTGGGTCACGTACTCGGTATGCCGGCAGAAAGTCTGGCTCACCAGGTACTGTTCACTATGGCTATTGGTGGTTGGAAGAAACCGCAAGACGTCCCAGCGATGACGTGATTTCGGTTAGGGAAAACCTGACCGTCCCATTGAGCAAGGTTGGTAATTGCCGCCTGCCCAATTGAGGAGTTCGCGGCCATCCACACCAATGATTAGAGACATTTTCTAGCATGGCATTGTGTCGCAGTCAGTGACGAGCTGGCATTTAAGAAACGTGCTGACTCTTCCGCGACACGAAACCCAACCGGCTTTGTGTTTACTTTATTTTTATTTTTCCTGCCTTGTATGTACAACGCCGTCGACGGTTGTCAAGACGGACAACAGCCAGAGCCACTGTACTCACAACGGTTTAAAACTGATAATGACAACCTCAGAGCGCAACGCCCGTAAACAGTTACATTGTACGCTGTGGTATGTGCATAAAGCTATATACTCCAAAAATGGGCCAGAAAAATACAGAGACAAATGATACTCAATACACGCCAAAAAATAACCAATACCTTGCATAATGGCAACAGATAACGTCTTCGCCAGATTTTCCAAAGTGGTCTTCCCGGTAGCATCTGAAAGTTCATAGCCCACAAACGACGGTTCAGCCGTGGCGACGAACTTCAGTGAGAGTTTACAGCCAGCGAACCAATTTTGGATTGAACAAGAAGCAGTCTCCAAAATGCGATGAATTTCTGGTACCGAGGTGCAGCAGGCCTGTGGATTAAGGTCAGCACATTATGCGAATACCTCAAAATGCAAAACTGGAATATGAGGTGGAAAGTCGAAGGTTGTATTCCATCCGCCAAGCATACTTCTTGAACCCACCGAAAAATCAGTGAGCCTGTCAAACCAATCACCATCAGCGCATAGCAGAACAAAGAAATCTTGCACGACATCTACCATTGAAAGAGGATCACCGGCGTGCGAACATAACCTGAAAATGCTCAAACAATACGTTAAACTTACCAAAACGTGGCCTGCCGCACTGAATGGAATCCCGTGAACACAAGAGCGCGCAAACTAATGCGAATAAAGCAAATTGGAGTCCTTACGCTTGTTCCTTTGTAAAACCTGCCTTCTGGAGTTCTTCAATCATTTTTCTACACCTATCCAACACACCACCATGATGAGCCTGCTCACAACAGCCGTTTTCGTCAATCTTAACCATGTGAGGCGCAACCAGACTAGATGATGGCCGACAACCAAAACAGGCGCCCTGGGGAAACCCGCGTACAGCGCGCCCGATCAAGGCCACAAAATGTTATCGCAGTAGCTTATTTTAACAAACGTATGTGAACTCCACCACAGCATGTGGCAGTAAAAATATACTGACTTCACACGAACTCTCATACTTTTGATAGAGAGGCAACATATTCGCATGCTATTACGGATTGCTAACAGAAGTAAGATACTGGGGATTTTGAGAATTCTGTATCTCAGGGTCGCTGCAAGTCAGCTAGATTTCAACGGCTTTCATGGTCTAAGTCGGCTGCTCTAACGCAGTTTCTCCGCCTAATGAAAGTAACTTTCGAAAGACATTATTACATTGTGACAGCGCTCACCAAAGCACGCCCACTTCGAGGTTCTACTATGTAGTGAAACCACCTTCGACGTCCCTAAAATCCTAAAGTCCCTGTGACGTGAGAGTTGCCTTGCCAGTACCACCGCGTCAGGTCACATTACCTCGTGAATGTAAAGTTACTACATACTACTAACATCAAGGTTAGTATGTTGGCGTAAGTATCGCTGTTTTGCTCGTAGCTGTATAAAGAATCTGCGTCATCTTTACCATTGTAGGCTGCATTAACTAGGATAACAGTGTTTTAGCTACTACCGTTGGGAACGCCGCCCAACTAGGCTGACACTCGTCTGAATCCTGAAGGTTAACTGGAATTTCCGTTGACATACGTCCTCTCTGGCAGCTGCCGCGCGGTTGTGCTGAAGGTTCTCTCACGTCCATTTCCCTAGCGCCCTCATTCGTTACGTTGAAGTCCGCTTGTGTACGGTGAGTGAATAAAGTAAATAAAGTTTGTTTGCGGACTCACCGTATCCTTACTGAGACTTCTGATCCGTGTTAATATAAGGCTGGGAAAACCTCGGGTGTGTGAACCTCGGAGCTCGTATCGCGAAAACTATGGCCCACATACGCTTGAAACCTGATCTTCCATCCATGGAGAGAATCCGGAAAGGGGAGTCAGACAACTCTGACCGAAGTGTGATCATCCATGTGGTGTCAGAGTCACCCAATTTGACATCGTTGCCAGATGATGACCTCTGGCAATGGCGATCCATCAGAGAAAAGCTTTTACTGAGGGTTGTTATCTGTGCTAAGGTAACAAAAAACTGCTGAGAGTTTAATTTCTCACGGCCAACGTGTCCAATATAGTTATGGATGCATGGCACTGCCGCCAGCCGAACGTGCCTGGAGATGTTCGGGTTCACAGAACGCTTCTCAGAAAATTGAGGAAACTTAGAATATCGTCGCTTCCATTTCCGATAGTTGATGTCTCAGCAGGTAGCGACCTCCCTGGATAAGTTCTCTCAAAAAACGTGCCTCCGCCGACTCCTTGCCAGCTGGCCTTAGTCCATGTATAATCGGAACTTTGACAGCACCAACAGTAGTCACATGTCCACGGGTCACGATCACAAACAGTCGGATGGGAACATTCTGGACATCTGTAATTAACCAAAGTAGCTGGAGCTGCGTGCACACTAACATTTCAAGCTTGGCGAATAAGCTTCCGGGGCTGAGGTTGCTCCACATGGAAAGTAAATTCGACATTACTGTATGGAATCTCGGAGTCCAGTCATGCGAAAATCCGATCCGACCCTATTTCCCCGAAATGTTTACCCCTGTATATTCTACCACCCCTGTTTTTGGCCGCTAATTGGACCTCGACCTTGATGCTTTTGTTTTATTGCGCCAATTGACGGTTGTGTGAATAGCTAGTTGTCGCTTATTGTACTCTGCTTGAGTGGTGCGTGCATCACCCTTTTGGAGCTCGGCCCGTCCCTGTTGCTTTTTGAACCTGTTGACTGCTCGAAAGAACTTTGTTGGGTATGAAGGTCATATTATGTGACTATAGTTCATCTTTAGCCCGCTTGCCATTAAACTGTGATTATCTCCCGGAAACGATCTGTCGATCAAAACTGTTAAGGTTGTCTATTTATTATCTTCGATAATTCGTCCAATAGTACCGTGGCTTTGTGAACCAATTCTGTTTTGACCATTTGGGATGGTTGGTTTATTGCTACACGTTGCTCAACGTCTTCGCGGAAGATCGTAAGATTATAACACTTACAGAGACGTGGTGTGGTAAGTACGAATACGTAATAGTAATAAGAAATGTGCTTAGCTCAAACCCAGAGCTAGCTTCTACGCAGTAGTAATAACATGGCACGTCAGCCAACGGAATTAAAATGTATTCAGTATCTGTACAACGTAATTATTCACGCAGTAAAACAACGATACCATATAGTGTTCCGTTATGATTTACAATCATCACACGTAGCTACGGCAAGAAGTATGGGACGTAGAAGATAGCTTACCTGGAATGAATGTTTTAAGGAGGGATAGGGCCGATAGGCGGAGTGGCAGAGAAGCAATATACCTATATATATATATATCACGTGGAATTGAACGATCCAATATTTCGTCTAGTACCGGAGTCCATTTGGGTACGCATCCGTCCTTATTATCATAAGCCCCTCACCTTGGCCCTTATACACCGCCGTTCGCAAATGACATGATGTATGACGGCTACCTAGCCGCTGTTGATTTTGTTAAGGTTTGTTGCATTATTTTGAGATTGCTGTGCCT
>LUCH01001319.1:0-13698 GCA_013368495.1 Paragonimus heterotremus
CAAGTGCTAATTCGTAGGCAGCTCGGGCATTCTTCTGAAGTTCGATCGTGCGGTCCCTTTCACGAAAGTAGAGGAAAAATCTCCTATGGTCAGTTATTTTTTTGAAAAATCGTAAAGCTCTTTTTTTCTCCTATGTGCCTTATCTATTCTAGCTGTTCATCAACGAGGTTCGCTTGTGAGCGGCTTCTGGTCATCGGAGCGTGTTGTTCTGTGAGAACGTGTAGATTGTGTTTAATCAGCCCTCAAGCCTCGTCTACCGTGCCTTAGGGATGATTCCACTCCAGAGGCTCTGCATCTAGGATCAATCTGTCAATTTAAACTCTTCCAAAGTTACGTGTTAACTTGAAAGGTATCGACTTCCACCTAATGCACAACTTAAAAGTGATAGCCACATGATCACTCTTCTCAAGAGGAACACCCGTACTAAGTGAAGTAACCCGATTTTTGTGTCTGCTTACCACTAGGTCAAGCAGAGACGAGACCTGCCCTATTCTAAAGCGTGAGTTACATCTCATGTGCTGAATCAGCATGTTGCCATGAAGGAATTTTACCAGGTCTGCTCCGAAACATCCTGCAGAGGCTGATTCCTTTTCCCAATCGATGCCAGCAGCACTGAAATCTCCAAGAATTGGCAGGGAGTTTGGGTTAGCAGTATTGACCCTCAAAAGAGACAAAAGCTTCGCATCCTCGATGGCTTGCGACATTGGACTACGGTAGACAGATACGACTGAAATGTTCCGTATGTTTGGCTTCACCACACTCTCTATTAGTTGAATGTTAGGTGTACTGAAAGAGGAGCCCTGAAGCTGCATACATCTTTCGGTAATTAAAAGTAGGACGCCCTCGCTGCCTCCCGTCGGGGCTGTCTTGTCTGTAATTCCTATATCCTTCCGGATACAGCCCATCGTATTGTGTATTCATTCTGAGCCAAGATTCTGTGATGTCATTCACTTCGTAACCACCAACTACGGCGGCTAATTCACCTCATTTGTTGTTGATGTTGCATGCGTTTGTGTAATAGGCTTTCAAATGCTGGGGCTCCAACCTATCGGGTCTTTTATATTGGGACTGGGAACCCTCGAGAACTATACCCGAGGGAGGATTCCATTTATTTGCCTGCGGCGGATTGCATGTTTACGGTGCTGTATTGGGGACCCTAAGATATGCGGGAGGAATCTGTATACTCGCGCAGGACTCGTTCATAACATGGGAAAAAGCCAAGTTGAGGTATCAGTCGGCGTCTCGTGCCTTCGGCTTGTGCAGAGAATGGACGCCTTTCGGAGAAGTGGGATTCAGCGTGTCTAGAAAGATTTCAAATTTGTTATTTGATTTAGTTTTTATGTCCAGTGATCTCGCAAGAAGCTGATCCCGATGGAAAGGGTGGACGGGTTACAAAATGACCGGTCTCCTTTCCCGTAATAAGTTGGCCAGCTGATTCCATGTCCCCACTGGTAACACCTTACCTATTCCGATATCACTTGATATCCCCTCAGACGAAATATAGTTGACAGATAGTGTCTCAGTGCAAATGCTAGTTGTTTGCTTTCTCTTAAGTACGGTTCGGTAATGCCATGTATTAAGACATTTCTCCTTCTGTCGACAGCTACCTCTTACTTGTTCTCCAGGTGGGCCAGCCTTGTACTCAGTAATTCCCTGTTCACTTTCAACTTAGCCAGCCGAGAACTTTGTTCCTCAATGAGCGTCAGCAATGTAGCTGTAGTTGGTGTTATAGAGAAAGGATCTGAATCTACGGCTGTGGACTCAGTCGAAGATGGAAGGAATGTCTTCGACCTTGTGTCAGTGCCTTTGAGCTGAGATCTAGTCGTATCAGTATTTCGAAAAGAGCGCTTGGACTCCACGGTGCAAGTCCTTCTATCTTTGTTCCCAGAAATTTCGTTTACAGTTGTTAAAAACTGTGTGCCAGATGAACGATTCTTTTTGGTGAATAAGCTCGTTACGGCTTGTGTAGGCGAGCAACTGATAGTCGAAACTGGTGATTGAGCACCCACTTCAACTAACGCCGGCACTCCTTTTGAAGTGTTTATCTTATATTTAGGCGTGACTTTTACTTCTTGAGTCGGGAAGTGCAAGCTATGGTCAGGAAAACCGTAGTCAGACGCGATGTCTGCACTAACAGTGATTACCGAATTTCTAGTAGCGTCCAATGAACTACTAAAGAGCCGCCCAGATGATCAACATTTATCGCAATTTAATTGGATACAGTCTAGATTAGCCGCACTCACAACTCGGCACAACTCCAAAGAGACACCGATGCAAGAAGTGTGGAACCAAGCGTCACAGCCGAAACACTGAAGGGCGTTGTCTCTTGCGCAAACTATCTTAGAACACAAAATACACGCAGACCGTTTCAACATGTAGGCAAAATATACACCGAGACAGATATGAAAGGAAAATTAGACAAGATACACCCGACCCAAGGTGGATAGTGGTGGACAGGGGTGGTGCTCCCCAAATGCAGTTAATAACGTTAATGCCAGGAGTTCAAAATAACATTAGACTACCAAACTAAGTCGAGGGACGTAACGAACTAAATGTTAAACAGAAGGGAATACTGCAACCGAACAAAATTATACTGTAGTATTTGAAAAGAAGAACCAAACAAAATATTTGAAAATCATTATGCCACGACACAACCTGAGTCAGATTCGAACCTCCCGCTGGAATGGATGTATGGTAAATAAATATGTGCTGTTGACCAATTGGATAATGCACTTATCTGTCAGCCAGTCGAAAAATTCGGTTGCCTGGATTGTTTCTTCACGGATATGGAAGGAAACAACAAAATTATGTGCAAAACACCAAACACACAACCCCCTCACGTGAAACAATATTCACTGTACTCTGTTCCCGAAACCATCTTGAAAACTACTAGTCAGTTTTATCGTTGTCGGAGGGAGCGAATTATTCCATCGAGACGTTTCACGTAGTTGGATTTACTGTTAGTCATCAGATGTCTATGCTCACTGACGCTTAGATGCCTGAGGCTTAAATGTGTGCCTGGCTCTCATTGAAACCGTCACAGTTCATATGAAAATAGGAGAAACCATATTCTCTCCAGTGCTCAGCGACACAAAGTTTAAGCCGTGAAGATTTTCACTTAAACCCGGTAAACTTCGGTTCACCTGACTGCTTTTCGAGCCAAGCTAAATTTTAGGTTAAATTTAACGTTTAGAAGAAAAGTTATATGTGCTACAAGTCGGCCAGTCTAGCTCGCGGATGACTGACGCTTAGCTCATAAGTCATAACACCGTTCGCTTTGGAATTATACGTGATGTGTATACAAGGCCTGAAGATTCAATAAACATAGAACAGGCAAACTCGATACAGCTCAAATGTAATAGCATTACATCACACGAGCGGAGGTTAACTAGAGTAGGAACTGACTTGATCTAACATACGAAAGTTTCTTATTTCCAATATTCGTAGCAATTGACTACTAAGGTGGACGACTGGTGTGTGCAGTCTCACGTACAATCATCGGACCAATTTTAATAACTGCTTCCTCTTAGAGCAAAACGCAATCTAGCTAAATCTTTGAAATCCCCGCCTCCGATTATACTATAGAACGAGAGTTAGACACAACTAAAGTAAGAAGTTGATAACGGTTAGCATGATTCTTAATCTCTAGTTAGAAGTAATACTCTGAGGCTGGAAACAAATCTATGTTCATGGATATTTTGGGTAGTCGATCTGGTGCATCTGAGGGGGGGGATTACTGATTGCACCACCAATCATTTAGGTGATCTCCTCGCGATTGTGTGAAGTGTAGTTACTGCAAAGAGATGTTACAACTGAGCTTAAGATGCAACCTCCCAGCCCATAAATCCTCTGTTCTTGCCATCTCTTACATAGTAGATCTGTACAATAAAATATATCAGCCTTATGAGTTCAGACGCCTGTTGCGGAGGATATGGGAGAAATGGCTTGAATTATATTTTGACTCACTGTCTTTACTTAGTCACAGGTTTTACTCTCGCACACTACATCGACACTGAATGTTGCACAGACGCCGGCAAAATTATTAAGATTTCACAAGCACGTTCCCTTTGATGTATGCCTAGCACATTTAGCTACAGGTGAATCAACCGGCGTCCGATTAAAAATTCTGACTGTCACTCCAACAAAAGCTTTATAGTGATTGTTAATCTCGGTCACTTTAGATCCATACAAACAACGAACTGCAACAATGTGGGGGTACTCTTCAGGTGAAGTCTGTTATTACCAGTGAAGCGAAAACTAGTGATTGTTTATAATGGGATTCCGGAAGTTCTTCAGCAATGTATGCTTTCTTTCCAAAAGCATCTATATGACCATGTTGACTTCAACAGAACTAAGTTAAAGCAAGCGACTATTCGAGTGAGACATCTGGTTCTTTCGAAATGTTTTATTTGCGACACTGTTCACGTAAACGTTTTGGTCTAATCTTCTCAAAAGAAGTCGATTCCATGAAATCAAAATATGGCTTCCTTTTGTGGGATGGATGTATCTAAAATCTTACAAACTGACTGCAAATACACCCACTTAACAACTTTTCAATCGGTCAAAAAATATAGATCACACCAGTTAAAGTGCTTCCAGTAAAACAAAATCATTGTTATAAACCCAGAGACTCCCATTGTAGATCACATAGAACATATTCCTTTATGTACGAGCTCATCTGAGTGGTTAGTCGGAGAAAGCTCCCAAAGACTACTCCTTATTTAATATCTCTTAGGGCACTTCATATGTTTATATATTTCCGGGTAATTAATGCAATGAAATTAAGACTTCCAAAGTTTGATAAATAGAATACATTTCAAACTAAATTATGTGGATAAGGTAATATTCTGATTTCCGTATCCGTAGAAGTGTTCGTGGTCGTCGAATAATTGCTGTTCGTGAAAGCATCGCGCTGGGCCCTGCCAGAACGATGTTTAACATATCGTAAATTGCGATTGAAACCTTCCCCTTCAGTTTGTCCAGAGTTTTGTTCCAGTGAAAGACTGAATTGGTCACTAGGTTGTCCGTTGGCTAAACCGGTCCGTACACTCGAGGCATTACGTTCTATGCGAACTGGGACAGGTGGAGTGTAGAGTTTGGCCAAATTTTCCGACGTTTTACTCATAATGGATGACTTTTTTGCAGGGGCTTGGGGTTCACTAGCTTGCTTATACCGTTTCCAGATTCTTTCTGTGATGTTTGAGGCAACTTGACAACCAGCGTTGATTGAAACCAGACGAAGTACAAATACTCCATCCTGTCCTAGTACATGTTCGGCAAAAAATGCCGAAGTTCTCTTGTCGCTTTCTCTCAGCTGATACTGAATTGTCCCGTAGGATTGTGTAGAACTTGATCCTTCTGCTTGACTTTGTTCTTTGGACGTGGAACTGGACGATTGTGAGAATACGTTTGAATCAGAACTGAACGCATTTCTGTCTATCAAAAGTCTGCGAACAAACGACACACGATGGTACTCGAATGTGGTTCTGTCAGAAAGGAACAGATATGCAAACAAAACAGTTTAGTGGCCACCGTGCAAAAACATTTAAATAGGACCATACGCCACGCGTTTGTTTAACCTGCAGAATAAGCGGAAACAGCTGAGCTGAAATTTACTATACCGGGCATAACTGTCTAACTGTTAATCCTGAAACCCAGTACAACGTTGCCTCACAACTACTAACAACTACTTTACTCACCTGATTCGTTGGTACTGCAGTACGCAAAGCAAATAAACATTTCTGCTGAATCAGATATACAAAGTTTTAATTATTGAATTTTGGAATACATGCTCAACTGGGTAACAGAAAGACACGCAACTAGACTACCGTTTATTTGAACAACGACATGCCACATTCTGATAAATACCAAACCAATCATAGTGTTTAACTTTGTGCAGATACAAAAGATTCCAACATCTTACGGAACTTCACGAAGGAGATGAAAATCAGTTACTCTAGAAAACGGACGCCGCCAGTTGGGGCCACAGCTTCCACGCAGACTTGAGTTGTCTACGGAATTCATACCGTTTATGACAATCTCAGCCATTCCGAGGGTTTAGCTGTTATGTGGGGGGTGGGTGGGGTGGTTGTTGTGGGACTGAGTGTTCAGTAATTGCAGCGAGTGCCCATAAAACACGTGTTTGTAAAGTAATCGAAATGTAAACTGCCATGAGAGTGCAGAATACTGGATAATTACAGTGTGCATTCAACTTAGCGAAACTATAAGTAATGTTTGCGCCTTCCGGGAAGTAGGAACTACGCTGTTACTGCACCTCACCGGACACATTCGTAGTAATAATATGATCCACCCTAACTAGAAATAACTCAGTAGAACGTATGCTCGCTTGAAAGAGAAAAGCCTAATCTCCTCCAAGTAGGGATTACGGAATATACCGTTTAGACAACCTTGACAGTGTCAGTACAAACGATATTACCTTCCCAAACTTCTGCATCATGCAAAAATTTCCAGCGTAGTCATGAAAAATACTACATAGCAAACAAACTCGTTTTCATTGATTCATCATCACGCTAACTACGTTACATTTATATCACACATTTCACAGGGTAATCATAAATGGGATAAACAGAGGACGGGTGACTAATGAGGTCAGTCAATTCAGTGTCACACTGTAATCAAGTACTCACTTGAACAGGGGGTATTTACAGGTTAACAGGGAGGGGGTTCAACAAGGCAGGTCGAAAATCTGAACAAAGCGCCTCTGGGTCCATAGGTTGTAGTTCTACGCACAGGTTGTACAGTCGCATTGCAATAGCTTCAGCTGTGGACAAAATCTTACGTCTCGCTGCTCTTGACTGGGCGACTTTAACTTGGTAGATTAGGTGAAATGCATCAATCAAATTAATGGAGTGATCTGGATCCACCAGGTGGGATAGTACGACAATGTTGACAGATTTCGTTATTCCATTGTTAGGCCAAGGTGAGTGGTGCTCACGGACTCGTTCAGATAAGCGTCTGGTCGTGCAGCCAACTTAACTGGTATCACAGAAACACGTGAATGCGTACACACAGAACGACGTTGCAGAAACAGACACTTTGTCCTTTAAGCGTGGGCCCAAAACCGGATTGAAGGTAAAGTAGACACTTAATTTAGCGGCGTAAAATATTGTATTAATCGCTCTTGTGAGTCTATGTGTGATAGTTTCAGTTAGCGTCTCACCATTGCAGGGTAGTCCGATGTGTACCCTTTTCTCTTCCGTCAGATGCAGCTGGTCCATTTCATTCCGCTTTTGCAAGGCTCTGTCTACGAACCTTTCTGGGTAGCCATTTTCTAAGGATATTTCATGTATTGTCAACTCTTCAGCCATAGCAGCATCTGTACACATTCTCAAGACTCTGTTCATCAGACAGTTAATTGGCTTTCTTCTCAGTGCGGGTGATACAAAACTACTGAAACGAATGTATTGACTAATCCACATACCTTTTCTATGTATGGCGCGTTTAACTGAGCCATTAGCACGGCGACGTAAACGTATATCCAAAAAGCCTAATTGGCTACTCATTTTGGTCTCCAATGGAAATTGCAAATGTTGGCGTACGCGGTTGAATCTGGTCAAGATGTCGGTCGGGTTCACGTTGCTATCGAGTACGCAAAGGATGTCGTCAGTGTACCTCTCATAAAATTACACTGACCTACTGCTGAACTCAGCTGTTCGTTTTTTAATTCCGCCATAAAATTATCTTCAAACAGTGGCCCCAACGGCGATCCCATTGCGACAACGTCCTGTTGTCGGTAAATTCCACCCTTTAACTCAAACTGCACGTTGTAAGTGCATGGATAAAGTAACCGTTTGAGTTTGGTCGATGATATGTCAATACTTGTGCCACTATCCTCAATATAACCACATAGCTAATCTATAATCATCTTTGACGGGACAGTGGTAAATAAGAATGTGACTTCAATCAAAAATGTTGATTATCAAGTCAGACTGATATCGTTGATTGCATTCACAAGATCAAATAAGTCGCATAAGCTGTATCTCGAAAGTTTCCATCTGAAGAGGGTCTAGTATATGCGATAACCACTCGGTCAGTGAGTAACATGGAGAGTTAGATATGTCCCATATTGGCCTGAATGATACTCCAACTTTGTGAATTTTAGGTAACGCATAAAGTCTGGGAAACATGATTCCGATGTGGCGAATTCTTTCAAAGGTAATCAAATCAATAATTCCACTGTTTTAAACACCGTAGGGATTTCACGGTTGCCTTCCCGATCTGGGTATTTCTGTCATTTTCATTGTCCAGGTTATGAAACTTGGCCTGATCCTCTAACGTGACGCACATTTTCTTCAAGCTTTGGATCTACTTTGCTCGACCCCCACTTTGTTGGCCTGCAAAGACCCACCGTTCAAGTGGGTACTTGACTGCAGTGTGACATTGAATTGGCTGACTTATTCATCATCTGTTATAAAGCATACGTAGAGGAACATGTAGCAACCAGGAAGGGTTCACCAAATATACGGAGACCATTGCTTACTTTTTAAGCACTAAGTGGCAGCGGCACAAACCCGTATGATTCAGTATTAGCAAGACGCGACCAGTGTTAACACCCTGAAGCTACAGCATTACCTGGGTTGCATGAGGTGAAGGAAGTACACTCTTCGATATGCTCAATCTCAAACAACTGACCAAGATCTATGGTAACAATATTACCGGTTAACGGTTTCAGACAGAGATTAGACGCCCACATTAAGTACACCATACCGAGTTTTCCAACCATCTTCTCACCAAAAACGTTTCTGTTGAGTAAACAGGCTGCTGATTTTGGATCGATTAACTGCGTTCTGTCACCTACTGAAGTATGTCTCATATATGGTTGATACGTAATGGATAGGTTTTTCATCCCCGGTTTCTAAATTGAACTTTCCTCAGAAAAATCCTCAAGTGGGTTCCACTGAAACTGTCTAATACTTCGTTGACCAGTCTTTACAGTTTACATAACATAGAACCAGATATGAAAAGACGTTATCAGCTGTCTTCATTCAGCAATATACATGTTCCTCTTGGTCTCGGTTTTCCCAATTTTGAGGAAACCCAAAGGATCGTTAAAAAACTTAATGTTACACTAAGTCAAAACTCTACACTTCACCGTTTGAAAATGTCTTTTGGTTATTGATGCTGAAGTAAAACATTCAAAAATACCTCCTAGTCTTGGGTACAGTTTTTCTTTGAGCTCTCCAGTAGTCAGTTTGTATTCTACCTTAGTTTTTTAGGTTACAATCAAAAAATTATGATTTTCCGAAGGAAGGTGCCAACACAACTTAGTACGAGCCTCTCACTAATCAACGTCTTGTTTCACCTCTCATTTGTACAACGACGTCCGTCTAGATATTGCAGAACATCGCCTCCTACTTACAAAGTTTGAGTGTGAACAGATCATAATCTGTGAAAGATCTGTCGTCCACAACTGTCTGTTAAACTAAAAGCCACGCAAAATAGCTTCAGTTATTCGCAACACTGGAGACGACCCTCTGGTTAGAAATTAAATTGTAAAATCGACGTAAAATCGTTGAACAAATGAAACGAAATTCCTTAGAGTTAGAAACTGGTTAGTTTTATTAACCGGACCTTTATCTGTCAAAAGACTGCTTGCATTCATTAAACTCATCTGATCATCTCTCTCGGACAGTTGACTCAAAATTGTACTTGAAATTACCTGCAGCACCAACGAAGGAAGCTGTCGATATTAAGAAAACTCACAGACACCAACCAAAACCAGAGAAAAATAAAAATTTTCTCATTGAACATGTTGATTCCCAGCACACACTGTAGTGTGTGTCTATGATAATTGTTGCCCATGCGACGCATATCGAAATCGCAAAAGGTGACACGTGGAAATCGACCAGTGTGGTACCACTGGTCTCCACGGAATAAATCCAACAACATGTAGGCACCGTAGAGTATGCTTGGCTGTCCAAGAAACCTGTGAAGGCAAAGAAATGAAACATACTGTATGGTTGGATGGGCAGAGAAGAAAATTTAAAAAAATACCACCGAACTGAAAGGGATTTCACATATGTTCACACATTTAGCAGATTAAAAATTCGATCAGTAGATGCAGTGAGACAGAAACTGAAGTCACAATTAAAACAAACATATTCCGAAATACACTCTTCCCAAAGCAGCATCCAGCTTTTTATAACCTTGAGAAGCATCCTATATTGTTACTGTCTAACTGAATGTGGGCTTGAATCTTGGAAGATAGTTTGAAAATTGGACAAAATCAGGTGACTGATTGTTTTTTTTCTCCATAGCAGACGGCTATGTATTTGATGCTTGAAATGAAGAAACTAGAAACAAACTGAAACGTTGTTCATTCAGAAGGACTGACAACAGGAACTGATTAAAACAAAATCAGACCATACTTACATCTACACTCTTTTTAAGTAGTCCCAAAACATGCACACACTTTCGATCAGTCCTGCCCGAGCTCAATGGGAGCCGCTCAAGTCAAACGGTTGTTATTCTGTCCTGTCAAATCGTTGCCAGTGGCCTAAATTAATCCGCTCAATGAGGCGTAACCAACTATTCCAATAACAGCAATTCAGACAGCCGGGTTAACGGAGCTGTCTTCTAAATCAAAAAGATTGCGAGAAAGAGCGGAAAAATCGACCGAAATTTACACGACACTGTAGAAGTAAGTTAAAATAAAACACTGTCAACGTGGATGTGAACTAACCAAACACACAAACTGGCTGGTGGAAAAAACTTTCAAATTCCAGCAACTAATAAACGGCCTCACAAACGGGTCTAGTTGAGGGTTAGTAGGCTTATTGATAGTAAGTTTTAGTAAATACGCAATGTTAGCTAATAGCAGGAGAAAGAGAGTTAGTTTGTTGATTGTTGTTATTGTAGAAAAAAGTAATCAGTTCATCGGGAACATAATGCAAAAAGGAGCCTAAGTCTAGCAAGCCTGAACTTTAGGAACACAATCAAAAGGGTTATCGTAAGAGTCTGAAATTCAGAACCGAGTCACTTCGTTGGTCTCTGGAGGTTCCAGAAACAGAGCACGATAGACTCAGTGACAACTAGTAGGAGTCCACAGCGATTCATGCGAACGGTTTTAAGATGTTCTTTCTTCTGACCTTTGATGAAATGGCCAGCAGGTGAAGCGCAATCCATGACGTTGGTTATATTTGGTGTGTTGGGTACTTATATGAACTTATCGGGAATGTTCAATGTTCACTGTTCGTTGTGGAAAAAGGGAAATGAATCATCCACCATTTTATCAGTTGTATGGACTTACAGTCTAATTTAAAGAGGTTTTTTAAGTGTCCGCTCAGAAGTCGTCCACTTCGCCGCCGAAGAGAACCGAGCACGTACGCAACATCGGTCAGGCGTACCGTGAAGTCATGGTACACTGATTGTGCAGTCATGCGTGTGCTTGACCACACCACGCATTCGAAATACGTGGTAGTGTGTGGTGCCAGCCACGGAGCTCTTGATCAAATTACGGCTATTGGCTGATCGATAGGAAGAATGGTCAATTGTATTTCCTTAATTCTGTCAAATCTGATAAACTGTTCAAAAGTTATTAGAAACATTGATAACAAGAAAGTTGTCTGTGAAATAGCACGATTGTCCTAATGCCTAATTTAATTGGAATATTGCCTTAAGATGTCTGTAAATTGGGTTCACTACAGACCCTGTAAATAGTAGGTACTATGTGTTGGCGAAATCTATCAAATGTGACGACCTACAAGGAGGACAGTGCCCATAATCTATGAAGCGGAAATTCATTAGATACCTAGCTGGTTCAAATTCTGTATGAAGTATAGCACTCCAAAAGTACCCTTTCTATCTGTTGCCTATCACTCAAAAATGTTCCAGAATTTCTATAACAAAGGATGGTGAATTAGTTTAGCTAACCTGATTTTTCACCTTGCTCATCGCCAAGCCCACTTCCTGTTTGTTTGGCCTCAACGGGTGAAGCTAGTGTGAGTAAAGAACAAACAGGCAACCTTCCAATCTACCATCTAAAGCTATTCTGTATGTTGAAGCAGTACAAAACATTATCTGCTTCATGGTTAAACGTACGAAATTATCAATAAGCAAACATCTGACCGGATTATGTGTACACAATACCGGCTGACATACTACCATAAGCAGCCTACAAGAATTCCCCCTAGAGTAGATAAAACACAACTTTTACCAGATTCGAATAGAAGTATTGTAAAAAAATATTTACCTTTATCCATGTTTAGAATAATACATAGTGTTTGAAAGATTTGAAGTGCTACCGGATTTTGGTAATATTCTGGTACACTTTCTAATCACGTTTTACAGGCACATGTAAACACAGAACACAACTCCATATAACAGAGTTAAGTATTTAAACACAAGTAAGCGAAAGGTGACAAGTTATATTTCGGATTCTTTTCCCTACACCTATACAGATAACTTGGTACTAGACTTGATATGGAGCTACGACTTCCCGCTGAAGTTGCGACATATCAAATCAGTCTAAAGCACGGGGATCTATGAATGAATACAAAGCGTACAATTAGTCCTAATCGTCTCTAGTAACAACACGATGAACGAAGGAATGACGACAAACGAAAGCCCAACAATGTCACCACAATGGCTATCTCAAGGAAGAGATTTGGGCAGTTCCACCGGCTGCCACTTGTGGGTTATTTAGTAAAATGGACTTTTTGGGCCCCGTGTTAAGGGGAATCTTCTGTCAGCAATTCAGCCCAGATCTTCCATAGTTTAATAATTTCTCAGCCATTTTAATAAGTTCGTTTTGCGTACGTTCAAAGGCTGCATCTCTTACGGTTAACTTTTGCGACGGTCCCTCTATTTACACAGAATGAACACCCCAGCATTTCAATTGACTTATCATTTCCATTGCGATTTGCTAGTCCTTACATGCTTCAATCGCCATATGTTTACACAAAAATCGCCGTTTACGTGGTAATCGCCGGCGACCTAAATACTTGTTCAATCGTCCACATTACCTTTGTACTGAAACTGCTACCGCTGTCCCCCAGACAATGGAAAGGTACGCTTTGTAACTTATGGTCAGTTCATCGCACTATACTGGCGTGGCAATAATGGTCAAGCAAATTGTGTCACTGTACATCTACCTTGAAACCAACGGACTCCCAATTCTAATGCGTGTGTGAATTAAGATCATCAGTGCCTTTTCGAATTCAAAAACTGGTCACCTTTTTTGTCAGGAGTTTTTTCACAGTCCAGACAAAGTATTCTAAAGCCTCAATACAGCATACCCAGTTAATAAATTTTCAGGGTATTTCTAGCCAACGGGTTAACAAAACCGTAATCAAAATAGTTAAAAACAAGAACCAGCTGACGGCACCCACTTACACTCACGGACAAAACAACTGGGAAAAAAATTACAGCTCAGGATTATTAAGTAAAATCACCACTTTGCCATGAGAAGTCAAACAGATGGTTTTGAAATTGCTTGCAAACTGTAGCTTTTCGCATATTTTACGACTGATGAAATAACGCTTCCATAGATGGTCAGTTTTCAAGTAAATTTCGTAAACATTATATAAACACACGTCATAAGTGATGTATGCACTCCCCCAACACGAAGGTGTGAAAAAGTGATGTTATCTTGTAGGACATCCGCACCAAATTTAGTATGAATGAAGTCAAACAGTTTGGGAGTCGTGTTTACCACGTTATTGATAAATGGATTGAGAA
>LUCH01001319.1:29630-40656 GCA_013368495.1 Paragonimus heterotremus
AAGGCCGACACCCTTTATAAGATTTTGAAATAATCTATCAGCCATTCGCCTGACGACATGTAAATTAAGAAATGCATGCTGGCTGAACGGAATAAGCTGCTTTTACTCCCCAGCATATGATTTTGCTTAGCGAATGTGAAAATGACGTCCTCTGGTTTACATCATATACCCGAAAATCTATATCGTCTCTCTTCCACGAACTTCGGTCAGGGGGCTACGAGCTACAGTAAGCTACCCACAGAACAGGCTTTCTCTCTGTTTGTTGCACAGTTGGCTCTTAGACCAGGTTAGGCTCTGAAGATAGCAGTTACTTTACATGTTTTGGTTAGAAACTTTCCCGAAGAAAATATTTGGCTCATTTGAAATCCAAAAGTAGAGAGTACTTTTACCATAGATATAAATTTTGCATCGACTGCGGTCTGTTGAGTTTGAAGACAAGTTCGAATATTTTGGAACTTCTGAGGACATTTTGAGCGACTCTAATGTCACAACTCATTTTTGCTAACTTCACCCTATAGACCCAATAAACAAACACAATGCATCAAGAACACAGATTGTTAAATTGTCTTGAGGGAAGCACCGGTTACTGGGTTTGTGGTACCCAGCCCCAAAGCCTGTTACCATTACTCGTTCAGTCGGTTTAAAAATCCAGTCGCAAGCATGCCTGTAGCTTGAGGAACATAATTAATCCGTTATACTGGGACAAACTGACTGAACGAAGTTTTACAGATGCGGAGTTCACGCGACCGAAATGTCAAACTCAGTTTGTCCTTCTATCAATAAGATGAGGTGATTATGGAGGTTTTTATCTTACACACGCTGAAGTGCGAAGCTTTGAAAAGATAATTGCGTCCAGCGTTTTGGAATTTTGTGTGCAATCTTATCGTCGTACTTTTCTACTCACAGACGTTACCGTATGTTATGCCTAAATAAACAATATAGATGATAATGGCGTGGTTTTGGAGATATCTGTTAAATCTGTCTGCAAGAAAATGTTGACGGATTTGTAAACTATTGTAAAATGTTATGAAACTTGCGAAAACTCAGTGATTGCGCTGTCGGTAGTGCGTGCTTTAAACATTCTGATATTAGGCTTAGTTTTCTAGACATTCACATTAATCGCAGAAATGGCGGATCAATGAACGTTTTGTGTATGGAAAGCCAACCTAAACTGTTAATGGCCAGTAAACTCTGTTTAAAAGTTTTTCATCGAAAAAGTGAAAATGGCCATTGATTAGACTACAGTTCACGTGCGCTCGCTGTATTTGTTCATCAAACCGTTTGGCGAACAAACCTCACCTGCTTACAACTAAGCTGCGGGATGATAAGTATCCACTGGGACTTGTCAGTAAACACAACTACCAACATATAGCAGAAAACAAAATTTTCTACGGCTGAGAAGAAGAACGTTTGCATTGAGCCACCATTCAAAGTTGACGGGTATTTCCTCAGAATCACGAGATAAATCGTGGCGTCCACTAAGCGGGCTTACAATGCACATAAAGTCGTATCCACTTATCGAATTCGCAAGCCATCATCTTCTTCAGTAGAGGGTGAACAACCTGGTGGCGACAACTTATACTGCGTTTATCAGTCAGTGTGTAAGTGCAGCGAAAGTTATAGCGGCAGAAGCGATAGTTGATTGAATTCTGCGATGAAGGGACATTTCCCAAGATGAGTTGAGAATATGACGGTAAGTTCTAGTTACTTCGTCTCAGGATGACGCGAACCCCTTTCTTCGTCGACTGCCAAACATGCGTTGACCACTAGTCCTTCGACTGGACTCAAATCGACATTCAGGCTAATAATGCGCCGAATCATGGTATTGGTATGTTCGCCAAGCTTGGCACTTAGATAACCCGATGTCCGATTGGCCATTTTCTGTGGTCCTTGAGTCTTCGATCTGGAGTCTGGTTGATGTTACGCCTCTTGTGGCAAGCCGTCAGGACCAACCAATCAGATTAGAGGCCGAAGTTCGACAACAAGGAACAGGTAATCAGACTCTAGATCGAAGACTCAGGGACCATAGAAAATGGCCAATCGGACATCGAGTCAGAATTCAGATGCAACAAGAATCAACCAATGGTAGTTCAGGTCAAAAGTCATAAACAACAAAAGGCGGCCCACCAGAATCCAGGTCAGAAGGTCAACTCACTCTACTATATAAGAACAAGGATCCACCGAACGTTACCAAACTGCACGCTAGAAATCACTACACTGAAACACTTACGCACTGATGATGTCACCTCGTTTGGTGATGAAACTTTTGCAACCTAAACGCCAAGCTCGGTAATAATGCCAATATCAAAACCATCAACCCGAGATACGAACTGCACCACCACTGTTCACAATTATCAGAAATCCGCCAAATTAATCTGCGTTTCCTGCGTTTTGCTGATTCGTTCGCAGTTAGTCGTTTAAAGTCAGCGTCAGTTGTGCACAAACAGTTGTATGCAGTCCTTGGACTCTTATCAACCTGGTAAGTTTTCTCTGGCCTCCACCCACCTGCTGCCTTAATTGTTCGCCTCCCATCCGCGGTTAAAGATGCACAAACATACACATACTATTTGTAACTAGTGTTCTGTACTGAAAAGGGAGTATCGTGTGCAAAAATCCAGCACTATGTGTTACCATCAACGCTGTGTTTGAACCAAAAACTGCCAGCCAGTTGTATGATAAATAGAACCCCGTAATATCTAGGATTACTTGTGTATACGACAGTGTTACACTTGGGACTCAGTCATGCAAAGGGTTCTTATTTGATTATGAACTATCGACAACAGCGACCTCAAGCTGCCTAACACTGCAGCAACCTAATTAATCAAAATATTTGATTTTTCTCCGGTGAAACGAATTATGAACTGGAAGACGTCATTTTATTTGTAAATGTCATCGTCTATCAGTAATGCTGACCGGAGAGTGTACGAAATCCTGTTGTTAGGTAAATGTCAACCGGATTAGAAAATCGGTCCCCAAGTTGAGCTTGTCATCATCACCTTTGGTGTCACCAACCAGTATGCATAGGTTGTTCGCTTGCGTAGCGCAACAATCGATGTGCAAGCAATCAGTTCTAGAGGAAAGAACCCCTTTTTTGCATGGAATTTATTGAACAGAAAAACAGTTTATTTGTTTTATAGCTGAACTATGTGCACATGAGATTTTTCATTTGGGATATTGAAGAATTGATGAACGTGATGTGCATTTTTTCTGGGCAGTGCATCAAATTTGAACCATAACCAGTTAAAAACTACGCAGATTTTTTTCAGTACAAATTAAATATATACTGCTTTGCAGCGGTGATTTAACACACTAGTTCACAATATGTATATTATATCCTAATTTATCTGAAATTCCAATAGGCCTGGAAAACCGTAGCTCACTTTTCTCTTGTCTAAAACACGCCTTCTCTCATGCTCACATCAAACCTGAAATAAAACCCAATTTAGATATTTTTATGTGGTGGTACATTTTTACTCCAGTACATCATTCATTGGAAATTACCAAGATACTGTTAAATCGAGTGTTCACTCGCTTTGAGCATCACTCATTTAAATGCTCTGACACAAAGTTTACAGGAGACTGGTACAGAGTGATTCATTAGGACTTTGAAATACACCGGTTTGGGCAGCAAAATAGAGATCGTTTCCTTCCGCTGAGAAAACCAGTAGAGAGGTGGTGGAATTTGTTATGAAACATAAGAGTAGTAGTTCCATGCAAATGGCACAACGTGAAAAAAATGCCAACTCTCAACACCCAGTTCGGAATTGATAATCTGATTCCACTCAAAGATCATCGTAACTCAAACGACTCTTTATAAAACTGGTCACTATTGAGAATAACGACCCCTAGATCATGTTCTGTCACCTAAATTATTTCACATCTGTTCCAATTCCTCTGGATTCCCCGGTTTAACAAACAGTCGATTCTCGTCCATTTAACCAAATTCTTCAAAAAAACCACGTAGTCGTTTTTGGGCCAATCAATCAAGTGGTGGAGTTCGGTAACATTTTTAGGGCAGAAACTAAGTAGACTTAACATGACAAGCTACTGTTCAATTACAAGAGTAAATCCCACAGTGATGTGTTTCGAAACAAGCTAGAAAAGCAATATTTTATTGGGGTAAAATTATTTTTAGGCTAGAAGGAACAAAAGCCTGTTTATTCTCATATTCGGTGAATTCACCATAGGTCTTCTCAAGCTTACGAATTACCAATTCCTCTTCCGATAAATCTACTTGATCCATCTAAAAATAAACTCAACATAGTATACGTGACTGACGAAACCGCAGGCTCTTTAATTTTCATGCATCGAAAGCACCATGACAAATATCTGTACTGAAACTCTCGTCTTCATGAGGTATTACATCTATTTACCAAATCCATTTGGCTATTCACTTCATTGCTCACAGCGGTGTGTTGCGATAGTGAGTGTCAACCAGACAGAGAATACACTTTGCAGTTAGAAGTTTCAGTCATACGGGAACACACGAAATCTTTTTAATGAAGCACATTAATGGATCCAAAGAATCGAACTGGACTAACATTCGCTTTGATGAGTGTTTTCACAAAAAGGCTTGCAATTTTTCCGTACACCCCTTTTACATTATATGATAGCAAATGACAATGCGTTATGGCACTGCATGATAATTCGCTCAGTTTCACTATTGTACGACCAAAATTCTGCAGCTTTCCAGAAGTTTTCGCATTGCTTTTAGAAGACTGTATGTCATTTTCTGGGTTGGACTGCGTAATCATCTGAACCACCTTTCTGCTTTCTTAGTTTTCTTCAAAAGTGTGCTAATTTCTGGAAAGTTCTTTGTACCTCGTAAACAAACGTCGACAACAACCCACAGATACCATGAAATATCCGTTTGATGTAATACATAAATATACATACGCTAGGAGACTGTCACAAACTAATTATTTTTGACGGCCAGTTTGTCAAGGATGCTTCCTCTGTAATGACTAATAACGATGAAAACAGTTTGACAGGGTGGTACATATTCTAACTATGGAACAGGAATCTGAATTATCATATATGGGTAATCAAGTTACTTTAGGTTCTTTCAAAATAAACACATTCAAATATCCAGCTCAGTTCGCTGATTGGCACTGACGTTCGAAATATGCTGCCAGCTCAAGTAGGGGTGATTGTACCACGGTCAGTCAATCAAGTATAGATTGCAACAGCAATAAATTGAAGCATTTTCAAACAGCTCTGGGCGGAACTTATACTCACTCACATCTTCTAGCCCCTTAGCATAGGTTCACTCACTTTTATATCATTGATTTGATATCAGAAGCGATACGTGTGTTTGAAGAAGTTCTACAGTTAGTGGTGACCAAATATATATTGTTAGGACTAAGTATTATCCTTGGACGAATATGACCACACACAACCAGTTTCGACAGACACCATCAAAGATTCTACATGAATCGTCTATACAAATCATTTAAGTGTATCAAAGTTTTATTTTGTCTATTTGGCAAAATTCACACTGCTGACTTGCCTTCAGTATGGTCTTTCTGACAAAAATCGATCCTCGTTTATCAGCAGTCCCAGTATTTGTTTTGGTATAACTAAATAGTTCATTTTTTACTACTGTCAATGGCGTACAAAACCCGACACGTGCATGCACAGTCTGAATTAGCCAGACGGTAACATTTTGGTCATTGAATTGCTTACGTATGGATTTTATGCCTCCGTTTTCGATGTATGGTTCTTCGTAAGTAGGCTTGAATATTGCTGTATACGTGAGTTCAACTTCACTTTACTAGTCAAAGTTTGCTTAGTTGCCTTGAACACGCATTAAGATTTTGTAACTGGGTGGATGACCTATACATTTTGTTTGGCACTCAGTCGATACGAGATACTTTGATTAGGATACTCCTCGTTGCTACTGAATAAAATCTTGTTTTCTTGGGCCTCCATCTTGGTGATTTTATGGAAATGTGAGACTGTCCTTGTTACCACATCGTCTCAATCACAACCCCAACGGCTAGCCGTGGTTAAACAACAAACCGCAATTTGAAAATTGCAGTGACAGCAAACAATAAACATTTACTTGTTCTCTGCTCCAACAACATTCGGATAAGTTGATTATTACAAACATCTTATCGAATGAGTAGCCCTGTAATGGGTTGTGAACATATTCATGGTATATTAAGGTCAAGATGGTGGACTTAGCAACTGAGTCATAAACACACTACATGCTTAAAGCGGCGTAGGTGTAATACCACAAAACGTTTCTCTAACGTAAGCAGGGTAAAACTGAAGAACTGTAGTAGAACTGACTAGAAGGCTGTTCCATCTAAAACAAAAACAAGAGAACTAATGGAAGGAGTAAACCGTCCAGGTTAATAAACCAATAATCTGGTCAGTGTTTTTCTATGTCTACACTCCTACGTAATGTGTTTCGTGCACATTTATCACAAATGGTCAATACAGGACAGAGCAAAAATGTGGCTGACAGCGCGATAAGTCTGTCAAAGATTGTGGGAATTACATAGAGGACGAAACCGGTTACTTGTTTCCCAGAACCTACATCAGCCGACCGTAATCTGAATAGTTCCTAGGAGATGAATGCGTTTTTCGGATAGGTAATGTTTAACCACAAAAAGAAGTTAGTATTCATTATACGTATCTGTTATTTTGCATTATTTTATACGGTCACACAGCTTCCGTGAATTGTACCCACGATGTTGCTTCGGTAGCATATTTCTCATGCACCTTTCAGATTTATGTCTTTCTTTAATCACGGCCTGCATTTTTATTGTCTTATATCAGCTGTGCTGACCAATGAAGGTGCAAAAAAATACACCAACATAGTGATTTACGACTACGATTATCTCATCCCAAATGACGATACACATTCGTGATCTGCTCCCTAGACGTTTATTACCCCTGGAACTTTGTCCGTTTAGTGTGATTTATGTAACCATCAGTGCAGTACATTAATTGGTGTTACAGTGACGTCGCTTGCTTATCTGTCCGACTGTTCCGCTAGACCGTTTAATCCCCAACTAAGATTGTCTGAGCTGAGTTATTTCCGATCTACATCGAAAATCCAGTAAAACAAACTTAACACAAGAAATCTTTGCCTTTATTTCTCCTGCGTCGAAATATCAGGAATGTTTTAATCGTGGCAGAGCAGCGGCATATCACAAACCCGCAAAACAGTCTGAACTGACGTGATATCACCATAATTTTAGTTACATTGTAGCGTACAAAGTAAGTGATACATACAAGCGGAAGATAACATGGAAACTTCGTCGATTTGCAGTTCTGAATTTAAAGACGATTTGGTCATCTCGTGCAACGAAGTAACAAATAATCATGTAATTTGTTCATGTTCATCACGGTTGAAGTATATCAGTGAATAAAAAATATAACTGAATAATTGTACAACTTATACAGTATGACTAGTGTGTTAAGCAGATTACGCAATTTTCTATCAAGCAACTGTTAGGGCGTTCATTACTTTAAATGCAGCTGAAATGCGAAAACAAACTCTTAAAAACGTAGCAAGAATTTCTAATGCACTGATAATATGTATAGCAACGAGAATACTTCTTTACTATGTACACTGTTTAGTTGGAGCGTAAATTAGTAAATTATGTAAATCTCATGCGAAAGTTCTGTACTTAAAATGTTTTAATCAACTCACTAAGAATGGCCTATATACTTGGTTTCATTTCAGATGATTGCACCGTACTTTATTGTTGACGGCAGCTTCAAAATTGACGGTTAGCTTGTTGCTGTAGCTACTCTTATGTGCACTGAAATTAACGGTAGCCACTGGGATGTTTACACAAAATGATTGACGTTCTGTCCATATCATTTCGACAGACCTAACCGTCTAAAATGTTATTAGAAACCGAAGAGTAAGCATAAACGACCACTTGGCAGATGAAGGTAATTACTGGCAATAACATTCCCTAAAAAGGGAAATAGACACTTTCTTATCGTTTCATAACAGTGAAGATAAGACAATCTGGAATGTTTGAGACACACAAAAAATGATACGCATCACACTATAGGTCGGTCCATTGTGATACACCAAATTCAGCCAGCTACGTAACATGCATAATCTGGAACCGAATTTTGCTTTTGGTTAAGGACTCAGTTTTTTCACGCACGTAGAATTTCCAGTCGGTCTCTTTCAAAGATTATCATTGGATTCTATGTCCACTCTTGGCACAGTTTATAAGTAATACGTAAACTTATCACTAGTGGGATAGGAATTCGGTTCAATTTTTTAGCCAGGACCGTGTTTCACAATGAATTCACCATAGGTTAAACTCTACCGAGCAAATAATCATAAACTAATGACCATGATTGCATGCGAAGAATGTTCAGGTTATCTGATGACTTAACATAATTGCCGTCTGTTAACTTCAGCCGATTAGTCCACAATGAAGATTTCTCAATCATGACAAAAGTTTTAAATCCATTTAATTTGTTGACTGACAGTCTGAGTTACTGGGGTTGAGTAACCAAAGTTGAGGATTTCAAACATCCAATTGCAACTTCCATCATTAGACACAGTTAATTTAATTGGCCTCTCTCAAAAAAAGCAATATGCTTGGGTTTTATTTTCGTTCAAATTTCCTCGTGGTGCGCATCCTTGTTTCGACCGAAATTTGAACTCCACTCAAACCTCATGATTCAGCCGTGTTGTTTACAATCATAAAATTGTTACATGAAAGCTAAACGCAGGTGGAAAAACTGCCACCACATCTGAGTGATCCTAAATTTATATCATCTGATGACCAGACGACATCAATATTCGACAAACTGTTCCAGCGAACTGATGAATTCAACGATTTCAACTTAACTGAAAGATCTTGAACTTATTGCCAACATGACAGATATTTTCCTTTCTCTTAAGCAAACCAGTCAGCTTGTGATTTATTCAGTAACAAAGTTAACTGACCGCCTAAAAATATCAGTTGGTGGTGCCAACGAATTCGGAGATTAGTGAGATATATAGGGAGAAAAGCAATCAGTCATCTCATGTTTCCGCAGCGATTAGCCTGCACCACAGAAGCGTTCACGAAAGCGTTCATTTCATACGTATTTTTCAACTCAGTGAAGTGAAATCATATGAAGAGTTTTAATCAGCCCAATCTTTTCAGGCGATCCACATCGATTCGATCGATTTGGTAATCTGATATGCTCAAATGGTTTCTGATTTTCTCGTGTCAATTTGATCGTCTGCCCTGCAGAAACCTTTGTGTTAGAAGAAAGTTTAAATATGGCGACCGGAAATCAAGCAAACTAGGCTCCTTCCTTTCCTTCAGAGTACGGTTTATGTCATAAACCAGGAACAGTAAATCCATCGACTTACACACATTGTCACTTCACTTAAGATTACTGAAGTATGTATGCAATGAATAAATAGGTAAGATCAGTCACATCAAAAATACTTAAATCCTGCTGAAAGATACATTCGCTTGGCAATATACGTGAAGTAGTACTCGTTTTGCTCTGGCAAGTGACAGACATTCTCGGGTATTCACTGGTATCCACCTGTTGACTCGAATTATTTGCCCAAACATACTTCGTCTACCAACCAAAGTCCGTTGTGTGGTCGAGAGTGAAATTGCGCACTGTTTAATCTTGACTCTATTGCCCCATTATCAGTAATTCACCACTTGTGCAACAGTACTTATTTTAAGCCCATTTTATGGCGTAATAATGACGCATTGTGGTATACGTTTCTTGTGCTGATGTGACATCCGTTACCTCTCCTCACCACACCAGTATTTTGTACTAGTAATTTTAATCACGACTTTATATATACACATATGTACCACGATCTAGAGTAATAATAAACGTGCATCGGGTTATTGGCTTGTTGGAAAATAAGATTGACAATGTAAGACACAAACGTTTCCTTTGCGACTAGTATCACTAGCACGGGTCTACTTGTTTAGAAATTCCTCTGTAAGCGGACCTTCGGCATAAGAATTGTAAGGTTTACTTTCTTTGCATAGTTTGTGCCAACATAATGACCACTGTTGGGAATATTCTATTGTGAACTTCTCTACAACATCGAAGGTAGCATGATTTCAATGATTATATCCAGTAACTTGACGTCCTGGTCGTTTACTTCGAATATGCATTTGTTTCTCTAGAATACAATTGAAGCAGCAGTTCCAGAGAAGCTATACGAAGCACTGTTGATAGGTTAGCCTACTCACCTGCGGACGATTACAGTTTCAATGGTACCTTCACTTAACATTCGGTAACTCGAATATTTTAAACCGAGTGAAAATCTCTCCCTTTAGTCCGTTTTGGTCGTCTGATTATTTGACCAACGCAGTACAAAATGAAACTCACTAAAAACATGTTAACAGTGGCTAGTAATTGTGCGAACTCCTTTTCCGTTTGTCCCAGGAATGCCATTCTAGACATTCAGTGAGTATGACAAAATTATGCATTCAATCTTTTGTAAGAAAGAAACGCACTAAATTGAACGTAAAGAGGGCAGCAGTCACTGAGTAACGAGAAGAATGACAAACCTAGCGACTTTTTGTAGAAAACCCCGGAAAACCTCGACAACACTTGTCAAGGCAACAAGTTTCATACTTCCTCGTAACTAGTGGTTTCAATTTGATCCTGATATACAAACGTCTGTATTAAACAATATCATTCGTGTTTTCACTTTGCTCTAGAAAAATGGAAACTGAAAGGTTGATATTGACCATAAATCATAAAAATGGATAGTAACTGCTATTTTTCGGACCTTGTGTCTGAAATTCCAAAAATGTGATTGAGATCAGTCTTTTCACTGGTGTATACAAGTGGTTAAACACATTTATAATGTTCTGCACCGAATTAGTGAGTAAGCGATCATAAGGAGCATTGGTTTAATTATGGATTCAAAACTGTTTTACTTCGCCGGTCATTCCATTTTCTTCAATATTTCAAGCAGATCTTAATCATACCCACTGTCAGTGTATGTCAAATCTCGTGGTCTTAGTTACTACCGAAATCCTATCACCTTAAGTTTAGCTAACGA
>LUCH01001319.1:68695-96888 GCA_013368495.1 Paragonimus heterotremus
ACCGGTACATTCTGATATATATGGTCATCGTGTAAACAGACACCGAGGCCTATAGGTAGCTTGGTTTTAAGACTAATCCCGAAAACAACGTTTGATTAAACGACTGCGACATACATCGGTTTACCTGTTCAGCAGTTTTGCCTTTTACGAACAAGACTAAGGTACACATAGGTTTATTCGCAAAACTGGAAATGAGGTATTCAAGTAATGTGGCAATCACATCTTTTGCATGGAATTTATCCAGTTATCCCTTTCTGAATGCAGCCTTAGTGAAAGAATGAAGTTCACTTTCCATCATGTCTTATGTACGGATTTTTCTAAAGCAGGATGTGGAAGATTCGACGAAATTTTTTAACGCTACAGTAAAGACTATTAGAGTTAGTATTTTGGTCTGTCCACAGTTCGTCACGAAATATGCCTCAGCAGGAACCTTGCAAGTCATCATTACACATTGAAGTCAATAAAGGGATATGTGCCATTAGCCTCTAGCTCTAAAGTTGATTGAGTTAAGGTTACCAATTGATTGAACATTTCGAAAACATTTAAAATCCGTGTTGCTTGGATGGACAATAAAAATAATCCTTAATCTTGCTCGATAAAGACGAACTACTTGAAACTGTCTGCAGAATTGCTCATTTTTTAAATTTTATGCAATTATATCAGTCAAAATTGGAACCAGGGAAGTGCCAATGGCCATCTCATCAACTGGTTGGTAAAATTCCTCAGTGAATCTATATTGTACAGTAAGCTCGTAAAGCAACACTTCTTTAAAGGTTTTACATACGACATATCCCTATATCTGAGTGAGCAATTTGTACACTGCTGAACTAAATCTCACCTCATTAAGGGACACTTATCAGTAGTAGACAGTTATCAAACAGACACACGTGATAGTTTGCAACATCAGCATCATTGATGATTTTCACGAAATTGAGACTATCTTAGTGACTGTCGTTGACTCTATCTTCACAGATTCGGTTCCAGGTAAACTGTATAGTTGTGTAATTAGACGCATTGTACACGCTTAGGATCAGTATGCGCGGTCTACTCTAGTTATGAATCTTTTTAAGGTCATAAAACTTAGAACAGCAGATCCCGTTGACTTTAGTGCGCCAAATTCTCTTTCTGTGATAATTATTTTTCTCAATTCTTCTCATTTAATCTGTGTTTTGATGTTTGGATAACATAATCCTGTCCATCTCGTTCTACGCCTTTGAAGTTTGGCTTATCCAGCAGTTGTTTACTCAGCACTTTTCTAGCACTCAGCAACGTTTGATTGAATCAGTTATGAGAGAATTAAACCCACCGAGACGTATACCACCCTGCCTACAAACTTTAACCATCGAATCCCTTTCTGCTCCGGCAATTAATTTAAAGCATGTTGGTGTGGATAGCACAGTCAACAAGTATCAGACTTCTTGTATCTAGCTATGTTAAAATTCTCTCGAATATTCTCTCCTATTCCCATCCGCTCAGTGGATCCTATTTATGTATGTGTTACGGAGATTACTTACTGAAGAGCACATATGCATCATCTCATTGGTCGGCTTGGTCTTCTCAATAAGACTCCAAAAACCGGTCGTTTTAAGTTCTCATGAACGACCGTGTACATGCATACATGTAAAGAGGAAGAGACAAACAGGGACGTTTTTACAATATGCATCACAGGATTATTAAAACGTGCACCCAATTAGTTAGGCCTAAAACATTCCGCCCTAAATGTTGAAACCAGGCCACTCGTTATTTACCGTGTTAACTTAATCGATCGTGTAGGTAGTTCACTATATTATGTAACTGATTTCAGTAGATTTGTATGAGCCGTCTATTTCACATTGACTGAATGAATAAAATTTGACTCCACTCGTGCTGCAGAATACAGGGTCCACTTTTGGATGGAAAAGTCCTATGCAACAAAAAGTTAAAATTTCATCTTAGTTTCCGTTTAGTGGAAGAAATAATAAAATGTTGTCTTTTGTTCCCTAGGGAACAGTTGCCTCATTACATTAGTACTTTGTAAGAAAAACAGACTTGTTTTTTCGAATGTAATTGTGTAAGCTACATTTGCGTCTGCTTCTGAAAGTGCGCCTTAAATTGAATGATGTTCCAGACAAGTTGGAAAAGTGAGCGATATAGTGACAACCAGAGATTGTCTGTCTCTCCTTTAGGTGTGTTATCTGCAAACACACGTATTGTTGGTGCGCACTCTTAAGTGTTCCAAGTTTGAGAAAGATGACACCATTTAGGACAGTAGTAAACTAGATCACTAAAATGAATGTTTTCCTCTATTCCGTTTCCACTCTCGGAATATTATCAGATAGTAACTTAATAACTGCACTTCCTTTCTCAAGTAAACAGGTGGCAAGGCGAGTTGTGGCAAAATTGTTTCGAACTATTAACGATCCTGTGTTTCGCCTTTAACGTATGTGCCAGTCAACCATGTCTATAGAAGTCTCACTGAAATCACCCATGACAACAGAGATGGAAATGAAGTGTCGGCTACAAAGAACAACATGTTTTACTGTAAATTACTCACCCGACCAATTACTGAAATCTCAAGCATTGGTCACTATTTAGTGATAGGTGGTTTGTTTGTGAATTATGCATGGTGTTGATTAATTATCTGCAATGATTTTGTCCTCTTTCAGCTGTTCATAACGGATACTAACAGATAAAGTGTTAGTTGGTTATCTTGGCAGAGAGTTTTCTATAATCCATAGCTTTTTGTGCATCTTTACTGCGTCGTCATAGGAGTGGCCAGGCTACAAAGTTGCTTATAATAGAAGCTTTAGGGTGAAAGGTTATAATATTTCTCTCAAAGGAAAATGGCGTTTATGCCTCACTCAACAGGTTAGCATATTTTGTTGACAAAATGGAACAGACTATCAGTAAATATTGTAAAACTTTTCGCAACCGCAAACACATGTTGAAGGTAATTACAATTTATAGTGTACACGTATATGACGTTACCTTTGGTTAAACTAGCATACAGATCATTGTTCACAAACCATTGGCGGAGATAGTTGAAACCGTTCAAAAAATTGATGAAACATTTTGTATTGACTACAATTAGACCAGGCTTTTATATTATCGACTGAACCAACATTAGTGCCATCATATGTTATTTCAACCCTGGAACAAGTAAAATGAACAGCTAAAAACTAAGGATGGTCTGTTGCAGAATGGCGGTGATTTCAGAGAGACGTAGGTTAACGGTATACTTACGTCAACGGTGAATCTGCTTCCAGTCGGAAGGTCACTTCAAGGCCGAAGTTGTGAACATCTCCTAGCATAATGAAGCAGTACTCTTTACCAGAGGCATTGTAACTATCAAGTGAGTCTGTGTTTGAAGATAATCATTTATCAATTGTAGTTTACCAGAAATCACCGGCAATCAGCAGATCAGATTTAGGAAGAAGTGTGATCCAAAAAAGGGAATTGAAGAAAAACCTACCAGCAGGTGGCATGGTAGGTATTTTTTTCCTTATGAGATAATAATTTCCAGTGGATCCTTGTTCTTCTGTCGGCAACTTAAGCTGGGCTAAATTTTTATTGCTGTGCGCTCACCAACCTGACGGCTTAGAGTGTTTGTATTCTAATCAAGAGCCAATATGTATTTCCGTTGTATTCTGTTCGAAAGAAGCATGTAGAGAGGTAAAGTCGGAATGACACTATACCTATGAACATAGTTTTTGAGCCGAAAGTTTGCGATTGACTTAGAGATGAACCATATACACGGTTTTCCGGCTGGTATAATCGTCTTCGGCGACATCCGGTCAGCAGTCCAAATGCGGTTTCATTTTTCACGGAAAGTCTATTCAGATCGCCGTTAAGTCACAGTATGCTCACAGCCGCCAAAATAAGAACTGTATTCAGGTGGTTTTTGTAAATAACGAACATGGGTGCAGCAAGAGTAAATTTTCATCTGCGACAATGACATGAAACGTTTCCTTGAGGATACATATAGCACTTTTGTTGCAGACTTTTACCAAAACCTAACTAAATACTGTTATACAATACAGCAGTTTGAAAAGTTATCAAAAGTAACCAACGTAACGGAAGACAAATCTCTTTGGTCTTCGGTAGCTATGCGGTACTGAAAATCGTGGTGGCTCAGATGTTGGTTTAACAGCCTATCGGTTTTCTTTTTTTGGAAATTTGGCGATTTCCCTTTCATCTGAGAGCTAACTGCACACTTCAGTTGCTATTCATTAAAGCTTATTCTAATCTATCGATGTGTTTTTTAGTTTTGTCGATATAGGCTTATTATGTAACGTGGCCATCTCAGCTGTTCTGTTGATCACATGCAGCAAAATGCTAGTTTTGGCTGGTTTGTCGACTTAGGTTTCCAACTGGGTTTTTCCTGGGATTCCACAAACAAAATGATTAGCTGCTGAAGTAACTCAGGCACACATTAACGGAAGTTGTGTTAATCTGTTCCAGGTTTCTCCGAAGTGAAGATATGCGACTGTCTATTCAATAGAAGCCATTTTTGAACCTAATTTTAACAACATTTTGTCTAGCAGTCTTCTTGATGGCAAACTTTTTGTTTCGAATGAAACCCTATAAAGGGTTCTTAGGTAATCACGAGAATAGATAGGTTTGACCATCGGTGTTCACATTTAAGAGGGTAGGTGGGGCCATTAGTTAATTTACTCGGCTGCTCCTTGATCTGAGTTAATTTGATCCATTAGCACAAAAACATACTAAGCACTCTTTTGTGTTTTGCTGTATGTTAAATCACATAGTTTACGAAACACCGACTGAGCGTTAGCGTTGCTCTGAGGTTGTGGTACACAGTTGAAAATATGATTTTTCTACAGTGAATTGTCCACAACTTATCAACCGGCAGCATATTTTTATGCATATTGAACTTCACATGAACTACGTGAGCCGCGATTAACAGCCAAAACCTGTTTTTTCATGTTTCAATATTTTTGAACATAAACCAGATATTGAGTTTATTAATTTAAGGGTTTCAAACGCAGTTTGTTAGGTGTAGCATGAATGGATGAGCTTTTTAGACCTATCGAATGCAAACTGCGCTTTTTCTATGACAGTACTATTGTATGATCAAAGAATATTGTCCACGATCTGCAAGACTATCAGTGACAGTGCGTGGGTTCTAGCTGATGGTGGAGGTGATGAGTAGTTTGTTTTTTGAAACAGTGAGAACAAGTAGCAACCAGTTATACTTTGTGTCAAGAAGAGTAGTCAAGCAAGCAAGAGTCGGGACTCCCAATAACCTCAATAATGCTGTCGATGAATATCAAACTTTGTGACAAATTGATCATCCTGATTGTACGGATCAGTTCCATTGCTAATCAATTCTTAAATCCGCTAGTTAAGCAACCGGATGAAAAATCATTTAACTGTTGCTTTTCATAATACAAACTGATGCTTTGGAAATAGGAAGGATTTGGACAATGCTAACCTTCTAGTTACTTGGTGCATTTTGTCAAGTATTTGTTTTTGTTTCAACCGTGGAAACATGTATGATGGGCGTGTGTCATAGAAAGCAATCACACACCATTTTTATGCACCATTAAAGTAATATTTTTTTTTGAAAATTAAGATTAAGGTGCGAAGCATGACCAGACTATGTCTGAGAGTGCCGCTGTTGCATTTCACACCCAAAATGCTTCTCGAACTTCAGGTTAATATAAAGTTAAAAGGCGGCCATATAGTATTTTGTAAATATGAAATCATGTTTCCGTAATTAATAGTAATGATCGATTGGATGAAAGCATTAATCTGTGTCTACATTAAGAATCGATTCACGGCATTTGAGCTCATAAGTACCTGTTACCACTCAAACTGAAATGCTGATTGGTTGTAGAATTTTTAGATGTGGAATAGTTAGAATAATGGAAACAATTCACTGTTCGAAGTTATGTCTGTCAGATTACTTCTAAAATAACGTCTTTTAGGAGAGCAGCACGTTTTGTTAGGCAATGTCAGGAATAAGTGTCCTGAATTTGTAAGTTCTTCAAATTGGGCGCTAAAAAAAAACTGCAAAATATAATTTTCTAGAACCAAATCGTACATAACTAACCGAAGTGTACACACAGTAGAAATAGTATGTCGTCGGCAACGCATGCTGACTCTCATGATGGTCTTACTATCAAGATAAATGTTTTGACGTTTAGATACCGTTTTGTACACACAAGCCAGGATACCGGTTTTTTAATTGTTATCTCTAAGATGTACCACAGAACTCCTTGTTAATTGGATCGAAGTATGTAGTTTGGGTTACATTCCGCAAATTTGGGTAGTTTCGTTGCTCATTTAAAACACCTGGTCATAAAAGGAAATTATTCAGATGTTTCTTCTGTTTTTTGATGTGAAATTAGACTGTAAGGCAAGTTCCGTTCAACAGTATATACGTCAGCTTAAGAAAACCGTTGACTACGAAAGTCTGTTTTTATCTAGATCTTCTGCTGATCTTTCCAAACAGTTTTATTGAACATGTCGCGGTCTTACAAAAAATTACTTTTGATAACAACCTATGTTAACAAAATCCCTTTTGTATCACGTTCACGTCGGCGCTACTAGCACCGGTAAATAAATCAACAAAAGAAATGATTTAGATACACATGACTGAGTGACGACCGTTGACTACCGCAGATTCAGGTTTGTTTCATGAAAAAGCCCTTCTACTCAGCTTAATCTCAACCATCCATTTGGTAATGATCTTGGCAGTTTTGATTTCTGACAAGCTCACGCGCGCTTCTTAAATGTTGAACTAATCTTTCACGAGAAAAATGCTCCAAACATTACTGAATACACGTTTGTCGACTTTTATTTCATAAGTTTCTTACAACTTGATTTTTCGTCACTCCTGCTCATACACTCTATTCGACATTTGCTCACCTTCAGTTTGTATCTTGCTTCCCCACGTCCTGCATTTTTACTCTAAAGACAGCTCAAAATCAATGATGTTTTTTTTTGTAGACATTCACCGCCTAAAACTAAATGTTGAAGGTAACTATATAGTAGAACAAAACACGTCACGACTATGTGTGTCGCGGTTATGCCAGCATACTGCCAAATTTGATGTCAATTACGTGATTAACATTCGAGCTCGCTTCTGAAGGGATGATAGTGTGTTATCACGGAGCTCTCCCCATTGTTACTGGCCAGAAGCTAAAATTATTTGTCTTTTTGAACACATAGTATGTGCACCCTGATCAAAATTGCGATAAAAGTAAAGATGTTAACAACCAAAAACAGCGTGTTTTTTAGTAGATGGTTTGAGTAGGACTGAACATCCAATATAACTCGCAATGAACCTTAAGTAAAGTGGAATCGAATGAGCGTCATTGCTTATAATTTTGAGCATAAAAACATGTCACCTTTTCGGTACAGATAAAACGTGATACAGACACTTCCCGTCTATATTTTGTAGCACATTTTCTTTTGGTCTTCGTCATGAAAGTGAAATTTATGGAATACCCGATTTATTGTTTCTCACACAGTTCGTATTTACACACTATGACATTCAGGCGATTCGAATTTCTTGAACGGTCACTGTGGTCTATACACATGAAACACGTCTTCAAAAACATTTTGCTAAAATATTAGGTGTTCCTTTTTATAAAATAGAAACAATCTTACTTTGTCCACGGATAAAATTATTTCCATTTGTCAACCATGTCTGCGCAGGACATTATACCATAAGATAAATCATGCATGTGATTTAGTGATGTCGGCCTGTAGTCTGCGGGTACTGCGATGAGCTTTGTTATGAGATACTCTCGTCCACTCAGGTACACACTTGAACGTTGCACAGAAATGGGTGTTCAGCAAACCGCCAGAAAAAGGGTTCACAAGTTAGATACATCTCTTAATTATAAGACGGAGGTGTTAATTGGTATAATATTAACAGTTAACATACTACCACTATTTTGCTTTCTAAATTGTTACTGGTTCACGTGATGAAGTATAGCTCGAAGACAACACAACAGTCAGTTAACCCGAATAGTGGACATATTTCAAGTGAAATTTATCCAAGCCCTTTGTTTTATTCTTTAGAAACTTACATGCTGGACCAGTTCACTATTCTTGAGTAGTTCTTTGGTTCTTACAGTCTTGGTTGTCTTTCACATACCAGCCGTCACCATTCCAAACCGCCTGCAGGTAACACCCGTAATGCCGACAATTCAACCTGAGTATCAACAGAAGGTTTCCTGACCACAATACACAATGAAATTTGACCTATTTTTATTGATTATCCAACATGAATGCGACCCATTCAATGAATACCCAGACAGTGGACCTCAAATGTAATTATAGAAGTTGTTTTGAAACATTTTGATGGAAAACTTCGAGCTCAATCTGTTAGGTCAATTAGCTATGATATTTCTAGGTATTATTTGTACACACATCAGTTTTCCACGTTTATCGGCCCAACATATCAAATAATAAAAGTTAGTCGGTAATGGTAAAGGCCTGAGTAATTTGTTATAAATAGGAACGGAATACTATCCATGTGTCTCTTCTTGTGAGCTCACATCAAAGACTGTCTGATTTTTATAAACTGGTGTCTTCCTTTTTTGAGGTTATCACGTAATTTTACTGCTACGTGCATGAGCAGAATTTTTATAAAATTGCTTTCGAAGAAAAGGAATCGGTACAGTGTCTAGACCAGGTGTTCAGACAGCCTGAGGTGTGTTTACAATTCGATTTTACATTTGATACATCTTAGTTTTAGTCCACGTGCAATAAATTCGGTTCAAACAGGTGTGTAAGCCGTTTTGCGTTGTCTCATCCACGAAGTTTTAGACTCTCATTATTGGTAACACTTTTCGTCACAATGGAACCAAATGTAAGTTTATCATTTTTCAAAAAACTATCGTGGGCGATGTTTTCTTAGTTGCGTAGTGATTGGGGTACTGAAGTTCCTCAAAGAATTCTTTGTTGGCCTAAATACTTTCGATGTTCACGGTTGCTGACTATTTATCACCACAGCATCCGTTATATATTAATTTCCGGTATTGTGTACCCATACCACCTACCTTACAAATCAGTGTTATACCTACCAGATCTAAAGCTTATCTAGAATGGTCAAATTTGTAACAATAGTTAACTTGAATGTTTGCGGGTTACTATCACAACTGTCAAGTTTACCTCCGGAAATAAAACCAAACTATTACACTTAGACGCTCAATGTTCGTCATCTCGCGCCACCTGTGGAATTATCTATCGGTCGCCTAACGGATCTCATCTCTGGCGCTGTCTTTCTCTCTTTTGGTGGTCTATTCAATCCAATGGACTTTGACTTACCTGTGAGTCGTTCCTACTTTACTGATACGTCTTCCGCCTAATTTGTACACCAACCTTTTGAGCCAATGTGTTGCCGTTACAACACTTCTTTGGTATCACTGTATTTTGGTCATTTTTTATAGTTTGGTTCATCAGGCCACTACAGCTGTGTGAAAGAGTTCACGTTTCCTACTGCGTATTCATTTTCGATAAGAGCTCGTCGAATGTAGGTTAGTTTCTCGTAGATAATATTCGGAGGGATCTTTTGCTCCATGTTTACTGGCAATGCAATAAATTTATTTTACACTTCGGGTTGGCGAAATTGCGAATATTTTTTCGGTGTGATGACTCTCGATCTGATTTGTCCGGTCATTTAAACAACCATACACTCATATGTGACATTTCATTCTAGTGTTTCCATTTGATGGTGGCATTTGTTTTTTTTGCCCTAATGAATTTGGCTGATATAGACGGAGGGTCACGGTGGCTTGAAATCAAACAAAAATACCATCAACCTGACCCTTGTAGAAGTTGCATTTAGTGAGGACATGGCATAGTCCAGAGGTCACTAGCTTGTCTGAGAAAACGAGCACCACCACTCCGCCTAGAATTAAACGCATCAACTTTCCATCTTCTTTCGCTTGAAGCCGTCCACTGAAATGACGATTAAACTGAAGACGAACTGCACTAATAATTTTTCAGCCATTTCCTCGGTGATGCAAATGTCACGTCGACTGTTCTTGGACTACGTGCATGAAAAATCAATAAATTCGTTTATTTGTACGACGGTGGACGGAAAGGACATGTCTAAAAATATTGTCTTTTTTATATCCACGGAATCCGCAAGAACAGTAGAGCCGACGAATACCCTTTTGACCAAAAGGTTTGATTAGTCCCATTATCGTCATTAGCTATAAGGTTAGGATACGATGTTGTGGCTTGTAATTCTTAAGTTTTAACGTTTAGTGTGCTACATCTGTGAGTGTTGTAAGTAATGATAGGGTTAGTAGCTTAGGTTAATTTTTGGTGTTTGTTTGTTCGCTGACCTTGTAATCAGACGGTAAGTTCGGTGAACAACTGTCATCAAAAGGCTTTACGTCACTGTAAACTTTTAGAAGGCCATGAAACATTAACCGTCTATCCCATAAGTTTACGGGTTCAAAAGTGCACCCATCATTGACGTCTAGATTGATTTGGTGTAATAATTTGGGCGAAATTCTATTTTTGCTTTCGTGTTGCCTCCATCATTTTACGATTTCCGAGGCTTTCATTAACTATACTTCTACTAAAGCAATCAGTTTTATCAAGTGGAATCATCCCCGCCACTTTGTCAGGCTACATGGTTGGAGTGCTGCTGGCGATACCTCTTTTCGAAAGGATCTACTGGAACTGGTACACACGAATACATAGGTTACAATCAACTGTGAATATTGTGCAGTTCAATTTGATAAACGTTCTCACTATTTGTTAGTAGGTAAATCAACGTCCAGTTACTTTACTGATTTTTGTCACTTTCGCATACGGAGATGTAGTGAGTGGGTCATTTATTAAAGTTTGCAGAACAGTTACTATACTCTCTCTCTAGGCAGTCGGAGATTTCGAATTGTGCTCAAAAATGATGGTTGCTTAGCATTTGCCTGAGACGATTCGTTCGTGCTTAATATGAGTGTGAATCCTGGCTTCATCAACACCAAAACTTCTGTCTATCATTTTACAGAGTCATCTTAATTGTCCACGTTTACACGTAGGTTGTGACGAATGTTGTCCTTTGCTCACTAACCAAAGCCTGTTACACACCGGTGATCAATTCGCAGTTGATATCTGTAACTTGATTAGACTTGATCAACAGGTCTGAATTTCCCTCGGTTTTGCCTCTTTGATGCGACTTCAACAAATCAATAATGAGGCATTTCTTCACGCATCAAAACCACCGAAATCACATGAAGTTCAGTTCGATTTTCGGGAAATTGTCAACTGTTTACTCACGCCTTCGCCATTTTGTTTGCTCTTTTTCATTAGTGCAGAAGACAACAGCGGCCAACAGACTCAAAAATAACCCGTGTAATTTATCGATCACATTCACGAGATAGCTGTATCTAACTGAATACGGTCGTTCCATTGAATCATTTCGTTATATCCTACTTGTTGCCGACAGCTCATATAGAAATCCGCATGATCAGCGATACAACTGTCTCCTATAAAACTGAGTGAGAAGTAAATTTATCACCAATCTGTGTGCCAAGTAATATTAAGTCTGTTGTAACCCGCACAATTACTGTTCGTTTATTAGACACAGAAATGTATGTTTACGACGATATACAGAAAAACATATTTTGCAAAGCGAAATACTGATCTTATCTACTTCTTCTTTACACAGTAACTTCTAACCACGAGACTTTCTTTCAATTTGAAAGTGGTAAGCGAGTAAATGAAAAAACTTTACAGTCTTTCCGTCAACGCAGAAGCCCGCGATTCAGTAAATGGTAACAACGTAAAGACAAGGTTCGTAGTTATAGTATGACCGCGATTTTGCTCATTATGGCTCACACTCGAATCAACATTTATTAAAGCCAACGATTTTTATTGCCCTAGGGAAAAAGCTGTGCGTTCATTGGGCCGGATAGCAATCCATGGTAACATGTTGTCACAATCAGTGATTGTTTTCCAGCCCTTCAACTTACATGTGTTAAACAAAAAGGAGTTAACTCCAGATAGACACTAGTTAGACCTTCCCCGAACGTTGAACTGAAATCGTAGACCTTACTTCACAAAGCTGGCTGTGGTGCTCCAAAGAGTATAGGCTAGGACAGCGCAGCACCTGACAGCTATTCATTCTATTAATCAAACTCATGAAACATTTTTCATAACGTTGAATGGGACGTTGCTATCGTTGCCTAGTGGTAGAAGACAGTCAGTCGTTAAAATTTAAGTTATAAGCTTTGAAATCTTCCCTTTCCGAGTTTGTCCACTGTAAAGCATACTGCTGTACCCAATCGGGGACTTATCTATCATGCAGGTCCAAAACAGTCACATTTCTCAGGTGAAAAACATCTTCGTACAAACTATTCCGGTGTCTGGAAGGTCTTTTGCAGGGCGTAACTCACCAAGTGATATGTAACAACCTTCTGATGAGAAAAAGACGACCATAGTTGTAATCAATTACCATCAAAATAGACATATTTCCCAAGAAATTCGGTTGATCAGAGCCTCTTGTGTTTTACAGTTAAGGTTTACTTATCACCCATCCATACCAGCAATTGACTAGTCTAGATGAGGTATTGTCAGTTGCTTCCGATGTTTTGGTTCATGCAAAGACAACGTCAGTTCTGAGCATTTTAATCTAATACCCATCTCATTTTTATTATCCATAACCACTCCTCCTCTCTAGTTCAAAAACCTGAATAATACATCTGAACACTTCATCAGTGACGATGCGGTCTGTCTGTTCCGTCTACCGGTTGTATGAATGAGCTCCAAACTGGAGGTGTAACGTACTAAGCACGTCCATCGGTTGTTCGGTTTTTAGCTCCATAAGTCAAGTAAATTAATGACCTTCCCAATACCACGTTATGTATGTATCTGTATTTGATTCGTTGTATTGGCCTTCGGTGGAATTTTTAAGCCTTCTATTTACTTCTTCAAAGCACGTTTGAATTGTACCTCATTATGCATGGACGTTTAAGATGGAATATGCGGTTTTACTGTATGGTTTACCATTTGTTGCAATCGGGGCCTGGGAATAGTATCCGAACCAGCCACGGTAGTAAAATATGCGAAGCCTGGTGATTTACCAATATTATAAACACCAAGTGGGGGCGTGCTCTCTTTATGACGATTTTTTCAATCGCATTTAATTTGCACGGAACAGGTAAATTAACTGCGCAGAAAAGAATGTTTAATGTATTAATGTGTGTAATGTGTTAAACGATAAGTCACACATGTACACTTGATCGCTGGAGGTCCCCGAATGTGCATGTTTTCCCAATTCAGTTCTGAACGGTGACCCATAGTTCTTGTTTCGAATCTATGTAACATCAAAGAGATTAGGACACAAAGGACTAGGAATGCTGGTAATCACTGTGCCGTTTGCAACATGCCATCAATAATTTATGACCAAATGAGAATTACGTTTGACATAAGTAAACATCATTAGTGTCCATCAACAGTGGATAGTCATTCTGTATAGCTTATTCTGAAAAGATGGCCAGTAAACCTCAATTTATAGCTTGGTGGCTTGTCAGTGGCGTACGAACCAAGGTTTGAACTACAGCCCTGAGAATGTGATGCGAACAGACTGAACACTAAACAATAGATCCATTGTTCTTTTTAAGAAAATTATACTTTATATTATACTTTCCAACACTTTGCACAATAAACGTTGTACACGGTGATATATCAAAATTAAGATGAATAGAGAATAGCTACATGTATGCAACGCACTAATCTTAGTTTCTGCGATTGTTGGGTAAAGGCTACGCTTGCTTTGAACATCCTTCTTAGTGCAGCAAAATGTACCTGTTCTAAAAATAACGTGATTTATGTTTTCAGCTTTTCACGTTAGGTTTTGTTTGTTTCGTCGGGTAGAAGATGTGAGCAAGATGTTGCAAATGATTCGTTGAAACCTAAATGAAAGCATTCACATTAATGTAGCACAAACCCACAAACCTGTCTATGTTCAGCAGTACAACAGAAAACGAAAAAGTGGATAAATTTTGACCACTTCTTCTGGGTGGCACGTAGAGTGAACCACAAACACTTTGGGTCCATCAATGACAACTTCGATTACAATTCACAGGTTTCAACCTCCTTTCAATTGTTGGGAAATAAAGTATGCTACCAAATCTGTATGCTGCGCAGTTACATTTGGGTATACAAATTAGACTTTGCTTGCAAAACTGCATGCATCAGATAATTTCTGGTCTCGGTGTGACCTTGAGGCGGGGCGTATTATCCTGTGGGATGATTCGCTAACATAGCAGAACAGGGTCTCTCGTTTTGGTTTTCGCATGCCATTTGTTTCAATTTTCATATTACCATGTACGTAGCACACTATGCAAGCTCAGCCCGTATATAAAAACAAAAACGTTTACATTCTCTGTGAATGGTTCATGAAGGGACAATATTTTGAGGTCAGGTTGAGAATATCAAGCCAGTTATGTCTGTCCGTCTTGATCAACCCAAGTTCTGCAACTTCCATATGTAAGTATGAACTGCTATCTGATGACCATAGTACTAAACATTTCAATGTACGTTTTAAGTTGATAACCTTAATACTTTGGCATCACTTTAGAATCGACTACTGTTACGTGTTAATAGTTACAGTCAATTAAATTTCCAAGTTTAAACTTTCAATTCTGAATGTTGACCTTGACATGGAATTTGCTTTTCGGTACTTCTAACTTACATCTGAAGTTTGCGTACGTTTGATTTTGGAAACAACTGGTTCAGTATCAAGTCTAATCTGAAAGAAACCGCAACAATTCCTGAGTTTGACATTGACCACTGCAAAACCACCGGTAAAAATATCGATGGTTATCACTGCTTTGGAGGAAGTGTGTGACAACATGTACACATTTGATTTACTCCCTTCAGAACTAGCATAAAACAAGCATGGTTGCGTTATAGTGCCAACCAATACAGTAAACTGTGATACAAAACTTACAAACTGTCTGTGTCAACCATTTGTGCATACCCTGAACAAGAAGGTGAATACAGACTAGCATTGCTCTGGAAATGGAGCAATCATTTTGAGAGCTGATTCACGCACTAGTTCCTTAAACAGGTGGACTGGCTTAAGCGCTTGACTCATTCCTTCAGTGTGCTTCGCAATGGGTGGAGTTACCCTTCGGTTCCCAATGAACAAATTTCACAGCTGACAGTAGCTTCCAATTTCATATAGACTTGAACATATTCTTCATACTGCGGCAGTTTCAGTCAGCTTACTAAATGGTACACTTCAGAATTGCCGTTTGATATTTAAACGTGAAATCTGATGGCAGGGTATACTTTGAAATAACTGAGTTGATGAAGATGATGTTCACATTTGCCTTAAAGACGCATTTGTGGAGGAACCAGCCCATTTTAATAACGAAGTATGATAAAGGCGGCCACGTGGCCTGACGACGGACGTGTGCATCCTCAAAGATCGACTTCACTTCCTGCAGTTTTTTGTTAATGGCATTTTGAATTTTCTTAAATGTATTTCGTCAGTAATCCCTTCTTACAGGTTATCACTACAGTGGTTTTACTTAATTCCTCAATACAAAATATTCCCAATGTTAACTTTTTCACAGAAAAATGATATCGGACCCTTAAAACAATATTTCACATTTCCAGCAATTAGGTATGACCAAGACGATCTCACTGAGTAATGTGCAGCCAAGTTTGCATTAAAAACTAACTAGTGGATGGTGGTGAATTTAGTATACGCACCTTAAGACAACTATACTGATTCCTTCCGAAAGGCAGTTTTGGTAAAAAACGCCAAACGTATGATATCAATTCAACCTGTTAACTTCACTTAAGCTTATTTTAAAACTGTGGAGATCCAACGGTGACAGAAATCCCGAGAAAAGTTTTACAGCTGGAACACACTGTCGTGGAAAATGTTGAGCTATGGTGAAGAATATTTTAAGCATGACGCAAATGTGGATCAGACAGGAAACGTCCACGGTGAACACAATATTTCCAGCCGAGGTGGAAGACAGTGTTGGGCGAAATCAGCCTAACGTACATGTTTTTGTTGGCCATACCAGCCCGCGAATAAAATTGCCGGTCTTAATATGGCTCAATTCGAACAATTGAATATGGTGTAGCGGAAGCTCAACCCACTCGCTCCATGCAACCAGGTGTGATTGTATTCGAGCACCACCCCACGCCTACGTTACATACGGAAGCAATGCAGAGATTGAGTCCTTCAGGTCTTATCTGCACACTTGTTCACCGCTCTCCATTGTACTGAGAAAAAATCATGACTCTTCAGTTCAGCTAACCTCGATCAACTGCGATATACCCAAAAAGGCTAATCTGAGCGTGCATGCTGATGATGTTGGTTCATTCATTAAACTCTGAGTGTTCGACCAGAAGTGAAATCCATCTTGTTCTGAAGGTGTGTACTGACCAAGGAAACCTGCTTCTGAGTTGGTGCACCGATAGTGCGAAAACCGTTTTCACATACGGATGAGAGGTATCCTATGACTAAACAGCATGGTTTTTGTGGAAGCCCACTGATATCTGCGCTCCCACGATCACCAGTTACATCATAAACTTTCAGCCATCTCAGCACAGTTGATGTGTTTAGATTAAACAGATTCACTGACCCAGCCATGGATTTGTCAAAGATAGTCAACAGATCTGGCTTGATAAATTTGTGTTCAACCAAATGAAATGGTGTTCGGATGAAGTTACGGTATTCGACAAATATTACGTGTGTTCGGAGCAAATAGGTAAATAACCTAAACAACCATCAGAGTTGTTCAATGTGGGTGGTGAATTTTTAGCTAGTGCATATCTGTAAGCATGCAAACTGATGTCTGTGAGACCTATGTATCAGTCATAAGATCTACGTACGGGTAAAGCTGAGATGATTACTCGTGCTAGCCTTTAAGTCTAGCTTTGTAAACCTAACTTGAAAGATTCAGCTTCATTGGTGACTTCCAAAGTTGGCCATATATCCCCTCAAGGGGAGATGTTAAAAACATCAGGCAACTTTTATTGAAGTTGAAATTTTGTACAGTAAGGTTCGTTAAATTCACTAATAAGGGGAACCAAAATTGCTTCTGAAAGGTTCTCAGTTTCCGGCTGATTTATTATCACCGTAAACTGATCCAGCGTGAAGACTTGTTTGCATATATAACGTAATGTGTGATTATGCTGAATAATATGCCATGCTGTCAGTTTTCTGGTTAACGTTTTCATGTGGCGCAATTCAGTTGAAAGAACGGTGAGACTGCGTTTAGTAAAAAAAAAACAAGTTATATACAATAAAGTATTTTTTCTTTGGCATATCAAATCACGTTTCCAGTGTCACTTTGACACAGACCACGTCTAAAATGTAGTAGAAAACTATTACCAAGTACACGCAAGTTACCTGTAAGAATGATTTGGTTCGCACCCTACAGTTAACTGTAAAGTTAACATCATTCCCTATTCATTTGCACGGAACATTGCACAACCTCATATGTATATTTCTGTAGGCAAATATAGTCACATTTCATCAGGGCTCACATGAAACAATATATTTGAGAATATCGGTCGTAGAAAAAGTAAACACGTAAACCACCGATCTATGGCGTCGGAAACTTGAGTGTAAGACATGCTTTGCCTGAAAGGTTAACTAGGGAACACAACTTTATCTTACGCAGCAATTGTCGTAGCAATTTTCCAGCAGTGTGTCAGTAATTGTATGTTTTGTTTAAACGCAACTCGGAAACGTGCTTTGATTAAAATAATGTACTTCGCACTCGTGTATCCCCAAACTTTCATAAAACCAGAAAACGCTTGTTATTAGTTTTACATTTATTCATATTTTTAACTGACGCATCAAGTGTGTTATAACTTTAAAACCGCACAATCAATATGATTTTTTAAGATCACATTAGTCACAAAATGAAACCGTTTTATATGTTTCAGCGATATGACAGTTTCTCACGTTATTCACTTACAAACTAACCTTTACAAAATCAATAAGTCATCGATTGAAGTTAACAGGACAGGTACCGTGTCTTCTCTTGAGGCAATCGGGCAACCTGATCACTACTCACAGTTATTATAATTGGGTCATGCTTAATTTGATGTCATTGGCGCGTGAAAGCATGAAATACTCAAGAAAGCGTGGCTAGAGTTCTAGTCTCGGTCGTGGCAAGGATATGCACTACTGACGAGTTCTAATGAGAGCGAACCTCGACATTAATGTTTCCTTTTTAAAGCGACCGACTGAACAGTCCACAGGAATGCGACAGCTGTGACCGATTGCGGATGATTTTCAGTCTATATGAATCATATATGTTTATATAAAATGTGGCCAAATAACTCGAATATGGAGCCATCTGTTGTGTCAAGTAGTCAGATATCAAATGTGCAACTAGCTTTGTGGTGTTGGTTGTGGATACACGTTCGTGACAGTGGGTTACAAATCACTCAAGACTGAAAAAGTAGACTGACAGGTTCACTCCGACAAAATACACCCATAGCTTAATCATCTTTCTCATAGATTATTGGTAATGCACACTTTGACTGAAGGTTATATCGCAAGTTTGTTTATTTTTCAGGCTCTTACTTACAAGAGATACATTTGCTCCGTAAGTTAATCCAGTAACAATTCGTGGTCGAAGTAACTCATACGCTGTGCATTGGTTACACAGTGCTCCTTGGTACAGACTTAGTAATTATCTCGTTTACTGAAATTAATGAGTAACAGTTTCCGAGCAACTATCACTAGTTGCCATAACTAAGCAGTCGATTGAAGTTTTATAAGTAAAAAAGCAGTCAACTGTTTTCTTATCCGGTGACATTAAAAAGTCCACGTTTGTAGAGATCACTAGATTTAAGCTTTCAATTTTAGATCATCACGGTCTAGTACTTTTTCAAAAAAGCAATCCAGTCGTTTTTACCGTCGTCACAGTTAGTTCGCCTTAACTATCGCTACAGAAAACATTTTGGAACTCAACGAAGTTCACTAATTCGCCGTGTAAATTTTTACATTCTCCGAGACTACCAATCTTAATAGAACAGTACTACCTGTTTACTGGACGGAATATTCCACTTTCCCACGTTATGTCCTATATACAAAAATCTTCACCATACCACCTGTTGACCATTAGGTATGTGTAACGAAAATAAGACTGAATTTTCTATTTGAAACAGCGCCACTTCTGGCTGAAGAGTTGACACAGCTAATGATACACTTACAGAATAAATGCGACGACTTCTTTAATTCTACTAACTTATTTCAATCAATAAAAAGTTCGTTGCGTTTTTTGTTGTATTTCAACGGTAATAGTTAATTAAACTATCGAAAATACAATGCGTTTCTGGTGATACCCAAGTATAGTTTGCACCAAGAGAATGTACTTTTTTATATAAACCGCTCCAACAGTATACCATTTCATCGATGTGTACTGTTTACAATTAGGGAGCTCGAAAATAGTTTTGCAGAGTAAGCTATTGCTTACACAGATAATCCGAATACATTCCAACTGGATAGTAGATTCATTGATGTAGCTTACCTGGGCTTGTTCAAATGTCAGAACAGTTGTTTCTCGAAAGGAATTTATAAACAGAAGTCATAAACGTTAGAGTGCACGATTTACTGCCCGATGAATTTTGTCTCATTTTGCCAAACCTGTTTTATGTACCTGTTGAGATGCAGCGAAATTTATGCAATGATAAACCGTGAATTCCGCCGTCTTTCATATTCCTAAAGTCCTTAAAAGAGTTAATCGTTCCATTTTTTCGAACCTCAAATTGCTTAAATAATGTGATTATCTAGTATGTGCAAAATTCAATTTTAAGTTCAATAAGCACTTATCCGGCCGACTCCTTGAATTCCTCGAATTCCAAATTAGGGCTCCTTATTGAGTATTCTGTCTGTTCTTGTTGTTTCCATATTTTGCGAAACCACCGATTGAGAACCATGTGGCCCAAAAAACAACGCACTATCAACGATTAATCTAATGACTATATAGTTTAAAACGGCTCAAATTTTGTAGATTGGTAGCCCACAGATGAAGATTCATCATTTAGTATCCCTGTTCTGTCTGGCTTTTCATGTCCTTTGTAGTTCCACTGTAATTACAGCGACTAGTGCTTATACTCTGCTAACATTTTGGAAGGTTTTGTCAAGCGCACTACGAGTGGCATTAATTCTCACACAAAAAGATGGATATTTCTAAACGGAAAATTTTTCACCGTAAAAGTACATCGTATCCCATCAAATGGAAACAAATACACAGGCCTATTATCCGTAGTTAAAAAAGATGGCTTTGACTAAAATGTCTTTATAGGAGCTAACAGAACAGGACGTATTTATAACATGACTGCCTCCTAGTTCTATTTCCAATAAAAGTAACCACCCTGCTAAACAACAGTTACAATGTGAAGATTATTCGCAAATCTAACCACAAGGTATGAAAATTCATGCCACAAAACAAGAATAAACGATTTAAGGAAAACATAACACTGGCCAGTTTTTGTTAATCAAACAGTTCAATAACGCTTGTGATGGCTGAGAATGAAGAACCTGATGCTCCCATATCATACAGATTAACTCCACTGTGCTAAGGTGTCCGACTTATGTTGAACAATAAATTCCACCACAGATGTGGTAGACTTAATCGGGCGTGACTCACGTGTAGATCACATGATACGCTGTAAGTGAAGCTTGTGGAACTGGCGGATGTTCTAGTTTGGGTCAATTGTTCGGTGACACCGTGGGTAAATATTCTTGAAGTCAGTCATGGATGTGTAGATATTTTTCATACGACGAATAGTACAAATATATTAAGATATAGAAAAGTCTATAAGCAGCATAAATGTGACAGGTAATATTCTAACCGCGTGTTTAAACAGCGTAAGCAGGATACTCCGTTTGTAACTCACGTATTTGCTTCGGTCTCTAATCAAAAAATATGCAACTGCTGGACCAGCAAACAGCGGATGGGAGACCAAACCAAACAAAATTACGGGTATTTTGAAAAGTATGTTGTTTCCTTCAAGCATCAACTGCCTCAGACAATCAGCCTACACGACAACTAATTGTGAACTAGTCTCTTTGACACTCGAGTGAATGGCACTTAGTTGAAAGTTTGACTGGTAAACATCGAAAAATTCTCTTATCACCACTCAACTTCCGGTACCTTAGTAAAATGGGCTAGCTCAATACCAAGCACGTTGAATTTGCAGTTTAGCTAAACAACAGAAATTAGACGGTAGACCAGAATTCGTTGTGATACACAAAAAAAGATTTCTTCAGTTATACATACCAGTTACATCATGTGGGTTGCTAGTGAAATAACCGATGTGTTGAGCTGTTTGACTGGCAGTAAACGTGCACACTTATATACATGTCAACAGATTCGCACTAGGTGCTACTTAGCACACAGCGCAATGAGGATCTTAGCACTGTTTGATAAAATATAGAACCAAGTGCTATCCTCGACTACAGTGAGAACAAAAGAAGTTGACGATATAGAGAAAATCACTCCAGTGAAGAGACATAAGCAAAAGCCAACTCGATAATGTTCCTTGCTTTCTACAGCATGCATATGGTTTAGACATATGATACTTTTGTAATGTAGACTAAAGTTAGCAAAAATGGAAAAACGATACAAGAGAATGGCGTTTCTTCGGTGTCCGGAACTTCTGTTTGTCACATCCTCACACTTATGGCGGAATTCTTTCCCATTTGTCAACCTTTTGCAACTCAGCGCATGTTTTGAGTAATCCTGGAGCCTACTGCCGATGAATACAACCCACAACGCAACAGTATATATTAGCAACGTCCGTCTAAAAATGCTGTGAAATGTTCTTAATATAATATACAAATGCTAGAAATATATTTCTAATTTTTTGAGTACTTTCACATACTGTTAATTAACAAGACGTTCGTTGAAATCGTATGAGATATTTGACTGCACCAAAATACTTTCAACCAATTCGTCTTCACTCTATATATTGAGTCTATTTTTACACGAATCCTAAAACCCGTACACAATATGGTCTTGTACAAACGCCAAATGACCCAAATATTTTGACCTTCCTAGATTTTTATGTATACACAACATGTTGCGATTCCCTTCACTTTGGAACTAGATAAGCAATGTCCCAGGGTTATTAGAAGCTTAACACTGAGGATTATATTGATTGCCGAACAAAGTGACACCTTAATGGGTTGCCACAAATTTAACCGATGATTACTAGAAGTCATATTCGCATACAAAATGTTCACATCCCTTTTGAATTGATGTAGCTGTGCTAACATCTGGTTGGAAAAATAATCAGTTTATCCCTCACGAAGTACACAAAGACCGGAGTAGTACTGGAGCACTTACTAATAAAAACTGTGACGATACACGGACTATGATCATTTAGCATACATCAGTTTAAATAAGCGTAAAATAGAAATGAGTAATCAGCTGAAATGAGGGTGGCACACAGAACCAGTCCTGTTTGAATGGGCTATCATCAGTTAGGAACAAACGAAGGAAGTTCGAATTTTAAACTGGTCAACTAAGAAACAGACGGTACATATTATATCGATCTTACAGCCAGGCACGCGGAAGTAAACGGAGTCTTATAGGCAATCCAAAATAATGCCTGAGACAAGAGAAGGAAATAAATTTATGTAACCGGTACAAACAAAACATTTAAATGACATAACAACCAATTAACGAACAATATAGACAAATGACTGCAAACTCTTAACACCTTGGTAGTGACAGATTAACTGCAATTTGCTTCCGTACACAAAGTGAGGGTTTGTAACAGTGTATCGCAAGGGCCTCAGCAAAAGATAAAGTATGTTTATTGATTGGGTGATACAACACACGAAAAGCCTTCTCCACTTGATTTACGTGTCCAGTTTCTTCCAAATATCGTGTGATTTAAGACTGGGCTGCGCCGGTTTTGTTGTTCACTAGCCATTTGGGAAGGTGCTTCGAAACAAGTGTCCCGAGTGTTCTCACCGTCCGGCCGATGTACTTGGCTCCAAAAGTACAGGTGAATTCATAAATAATGTTGGGTGTGGCGAGTGAGTTGCCTGGGGCTTTCCTCGGTGTGCAAGGCAGCCGTGTCATCTGGTTGATCAGACTTAATTTTGTCGCGTTGTACGCAGCTCTGAGGGCACATTTTAGTCTAAGTTAGATGAGGGTGAGTACATCCTCAACCTTGTATGGCAATGATGTCATTGTACACGGGTTTCCGGGACACTGTTCCTGATATTGCTAGTTTCGACCTTTCTCTAACTTGGTGAATCAAAGCCGATTCCTCCTCGGTCGTCTCGGGTGAGCAAATTCTGCAAGCCCTACCCACAAATTGATGGCGTAGCGATGGGAAGTCCACTGGAGCCGGTACTCGATGATATTTTGTGTGGCGTATTTAGAAAGACAAGTAGCAACAGCTATTCACTCTACAACGCTGTATAAGCGATATGTTGACTACATATTCTGTGTAAATGACTTACGAGGCCATGCTGATCAAGTCTGCGCACAACTGGATAGTCTACACCCAAACATTGCTCCCACCACAGAAGTCCAGGAAGACGAAAAACTTTCCTTCCTAAATGTAGAAATATCTGTGAACGGTGATGGATCCATCACGAGAAGAGTGCATAAGAAACCCACTTGACGGGGCAGAATATTCAATTCAAACGTTTTGCACCAATATCGCTCAAACGTGATATCGTTCGAGCCGTCTTCAGTAGGGATCGAATTTGAAATTCGGTCGTTTGTTTTTAACTAATGGTGAACCATTCGAACATGACTGGTTCTGTATGCCATTCCCATTCCAGCTGATGACTCACTCCTAGTTTAGGCGTATTTAAATTGATGTATGCTAACTGATCATAGTCAGTGTATCGTAATAGAACAGATCGGTCGAAATCTCTCCGCAGAGTACATCTTACTTAATTCAACTTGGGTGTTCTAAATTTATCTGGGAGCATAACTGTTTTAACTAAAAATTGTAACAGAACGGCTTTAGTATGCCGCCGAACCATAGGAGAAGTTCAACTTTACCCTCACGTGACTATGCGGACAAGAGAATCACTCAAGTGGTACGACTGTCAGTGACTACGTTGTTATCATGTGAAGAATCACCGTTTCCAACAAATCGCATACAAATCTTCAATTACAGGTGACAGAAAGTCAAGCCGTCAGACCGTGAGTGTAAACCATTTAACTTTTACATACACCTATTGGCCGTACAAACAAAATTTTACCAGCCTCCGCCAAGAGGTACTAGTCCATCAGGTTTTTTTTAATAAATAGTTTAACTTGAAACAAATATAATACCAAACCGGTTTTATTCTCTTCTGCTGTGCAGCCTCGTTATGGATTTTCTCATTTCAAGCAACGCAATTGGATACGTTAATCTTAATGATTATTGCAACTCCCGTTATTTAGTTACAAATCATTAGTGCTAATGTTGTCAAATCTTCAACTAGACAAAAAATTAATAAACACAAGTGAAGTGCACGATTCATTTCTGGGTTAAACTGTGCAGATTAAATGAACCGTTTGTAACGTAAACAGAAGTCCACAAGACGTCTTAAAGACAAACTTGTGGTACTCGACAAAGCGAAATAGCAAATGAACAAGCAGAAAATTGACGTGAAACTTATCCAATTCGCATTCCTTTAGCAAAAATCTTCACCTGACTTTCAATCACAGACGATCCAAATAACATTCCCTCAAACTAATTAGGTGGATCACTTACAGAATAAAACCCGACAGTCAGTGTGAAGGATTCAGAGGAGTTGAAACGAGATGGACACGACTGCTGCTCAATGTCTCATCTTAATCTGACATGTATTTTTCCTACTCGCCTCACAACTTAATTGGTTACGATGCTTTTTATTTTCAACTAAGTCGTAAGTTCATTGAATGATAATCCAAGATAGTTGACTGTTTACGTATGCTGAAGAACAGTGATTTTCGAAACGAAATACAGTTTCATGTCATGCGTATCTAAAAATGACAAAAAATTCAACTGCACTCTAGTGACTTGATGCACTTTCCGGCTGTCATTTAGTTACAAGCGCGTGTGCGAATGGGCACATCTTTAACTTATACAAAACGTTTTTGACATGGCTGAGAAACGCAGTAGCCAAGCCTTTTAAGGTGACGTAGCTCACGGTATGGTGTATTAGGATGCATTGATTTGGTCTAAGTTTGCCGCGTTAGTTAACCAAAGGATGTATACTATAACTCGAAGGTCACAAAGGGGGCAAGTTGTTGGTTTGATGGTTATCATGACAGACAGTTTACATCAATCTGCACATCGGGCTGCGTGAGCCTGAAGTTATCCTTTGTGTACGGCGCCCCAATGATCCAAACAGATCTTTTGCCTAAAAGACTGTGTTAATACTAATGATTAACAGTACAGACACATTTCGTTGTTGTGAGGTAGAAGTTTGTTTTATGTGTATATTCATTTCACCGGAGGTTACTGGTTAAGTCAATAAAGTGACTTCACTCAAAGATTAATTTTAAGCCGTAAATACCTTTCAAGCTACAGTAAATATATTATAGTGTCATATTTCGACATTCTGACCTTAAAAGATTGCTTCCGTCCGGTTTCTTTGAGTTTTGCACACGTATTTTCGGCTCCGGTACGACTACCCAAAATCTATACTTACACTACAGGTCTCGCCTTAATTTTTCGTCACCTGTCATCCCGGCTAGACATTTTTCAATAGAGTATTTCTTTCTTTAAATAACAAATTCGATCTACATGTGACCGCTGGCCTGGAAACATACAGGTTGTTTATCCACCACACATATATCATTATCAAATAATTTTCCTACCTAACTACTATGGTAAGACCGTTCATTTGAGGCATCTGATAAATGACAGATTGCGCAAGCCATTTGACTCATCAATTAAGTTAGGTTTATTTTTTAGTAAACATCCGTTTGACCCCATTTCATTTCTTAACGCGGTCTACAATTCCTGCCTGACAAATCATAGGTAATTGTGATGCATTACCAACGTGAAATAAACGACGCACGACTCCGTCTATGTTGATTATTTTCCGACGAGCAAATCATTGTGCCTTTTGGAGTGGATCTTCTACAACTGAGAGATTCAAAGTGTTTGGACACATTCGATTGGTTGTTTACTTGTAACCTACACAAAGTTAGATTTCGTAGTAAACTCCCGAGTCATTGCAACACAGTGACTGAAGATATGAACGCTACAACAAATAGAATTCGACTTTTTCCAACCGAACGTAGACTCAGATAGTTTGGGAATGATCCAACTGAAGAAAAAGTAAATAACACCGCATAACACATGAGCTTGTAGTTGTCCATAAGATAAGGTGTATCCATACTTTTTATCGGCAAACATTACTGTTTGTTCAGCTTTCTTATCCAAAACAGAACCATCTGTATCGTTCAAAACTGTTTAGGGGAAGCGAATGGATGTGAAACTTCGTTAGCACCTTCAGACTGTATCAAATGTTCTTTCAACTCAGGACACAGTTCCAATGGATTTGAAATCAACAATAACATTTTCAAAGTATTAACACTGCGTTCCCTTGATCCAGTTCACCAGTAACGATAGAAGACATACGTCGCGAAATGTTAACATTTCGTTTACTCTCTTCAGTCAAGAACGGAAAACATTGGAATATATAGGACGTGCGGATGGCAACAACAATAGAAACAATCAACGATTGGGTTTACACAAAAGAAGGACTGTTATCAGTTCCAGGGCAGGCAAACTGCATGAAGAGAGTAAACGAAATGTTAACATTTCACGACGTATGTCTTCTATCGTTACTGGTGAAAGTATTAACAGTCATATTTTCATTAATTTTTCTGGCTCGATGAGTGTCAGAGAATGATGCGCATTAATATCGACAAACAACATGCACAACCGATTCAGACATTTCACAAGCAAATTGTAAATCGGTCATTACACTCTCTACGTTAGCTTTTAGGTTAGCACTAGATAACTTGCCACTAATAGTTATGGTTTTCGAGTACTTCACTCACAAAGACCTATCATTTTCGCAGATGGTGTGAGACTAATTCTAGAATAAATAATGCCGTGAAATGTCACATTCAATTATTTTTAATATAATATTATCTCTTCCTTGTTGTGAAGTGGAAAAGTTACCAAAAAAATTCAGATTACAGAATTATCGCAGATTCTCACTGAAGACCTTTCGATTATCCAATGCCGCGTCAACGAACGTACGAACACCCAACCGTTGTTCACTCAGCCAAGATGTGTCGTCTTTGGAAGGCCTTACAAATTGAAAATGTTTCGAAACCGAGATGAGCGTCTTTGCCAACCACTCCGGCTTCAGTTTCTGGAATTCTAACCTAGACCAATCACTTAACTTGTCAAACAATAACAATGTAGACCTTAACATATGAAAGTTATTCTAGTCATAATAACAGCTAATTCAATTTCATCAACCAAGCAGCAGTTTCTAGTTCGCAAAATAATGAAACCACACTTCACTTTGGAAAGGTTTACTCATCGGTTTGGTATCAAAGAGAGATAAGACTTCAAAGCCTAGAAAAATTATGGATAACTTGAAGCACACTGAAACGGATGTGATATAATTTGGACACTGCTGCGTAATCAAAGGCACTGCTTCTTCGGCAAAGCAACCGAATAAATATTCGAGTGGTTTTTAATCAGTGTGCAATTGTAGTTTTATAAGTTGAACTTTAATTACGGCTGATGGCAGTTTTCTCATACTTATAGATTACGCAGTTAACTTTTTCCGAAAAAACCACTAAACTCAAGTTTGGCTCTTATTAAAGCTGATCATTAGTGCATATCATTTCGAGGCTATGCTGACAAAGCATTCTGTGCAAACGCGGGGGCAGCAAGTGGTTTTAAGTAATGGTCAACTCGTGTAGGCTGAAATTTCTAAATACTCAGCAGTGATTAGAATACCGTCCAACAAACTGAATGATTTCCGTGAGTTTAGCTTGAATAGAAATTCTAGTCATATGGTCGACAATGCGGCATGCTGGACTGTCAAGTCGAGAATATCAGAAGAACAATGGTCTGATCGGGAATAGGCAATCGCAATTTGTTACGAAACAATACCCCTTCTAAGGAGAAATAGCAGTGTTTATGGTTGCTATTGGGTGACAAGGGTTTTGTGTTTTAATTGGCCCATCCATTGTTTCGTTTGCATTACACTACCCTAGACAATCCGGTTGTTTAAATCTGATGCGTGTTCAAAT
>LUCH01001319.1:97489-120429 GCA_013368495.1 Paragonimus heterotremus
ATGTGAAGCATCGTGAATATTTGAACGAATCGGAGTATAATGCTTAATAGCCTGTTGAGACAACGATTCAACTAAGGTGCACTTGAATTGCGTTTACATAATACGTATGTACATAACAGTATATGTCACAGTCTACTGGATTTTTAATGAACTCGTGGCATCAACATGTCTGCGTGAATTGACCCATCATCTTCTCGTTTGAGCTGCCTCAAAAAGACTGCAATGTTACGGTCTTGGAATACAGAGTGATCCATTATGTTTTCCTCCGTAGATGTATCATTAGTAGTGATATGTTATCTTGTTTTCCTCATGTTATAATTTGTCCACTGACAGTTTGTACACTGACCACATGCAGAACGTTCCGCACTAACATCGAAACAAACCTTGTCAAAATCAGGCCAATGAATAATTCTCTGACAGCGGTATCTTTATTCTGATAGAAAGCATGTTGACTCAGCGCTAATGTAAACATGACAAGAACTTGATTACACTTAACAAGGTTTGTGTTGATAACGTCCTTGATAGCCGCATGCTAAATTGTACTGAAATGAAGACTTACTATTTCGTTGATATTGCTTACAGTAATCACGGCTGAAAGTTATAGTGATGCTTTATAATACGTCCATTAAACAGTGAACCGACTCAGAATGCCTCGTTTTTAAAAGGTGAAATTTTGCTAACCCCAATTGTTTGTCGTCCGTTTGTGTTTATGTGATCAGCTTATAACATTCGCGACCGCTTAGCACTAAAGTACACACCTGATTAACGGTTCTGTCTGAACCATCATAAAAATGCTGTAGTTGGGTTAATTTTCTTTGCAATTATTTCGGTCATCATTTTTCTTTCGTTGGTTTCAGGGTTTTCCACAAAATCCAAGGCCCTCATTATTGATCTTTTGTGTACAAGCTTTTCCATTCAATTTGTCTCGGTAAATCTTGCCTTGAAAAACCTTGCGCTCACATGTGTTAATGTTTGTGTTCCGTTTAAAACCATTAGACACTCCATATGATTTCTTACCGTATAGTGAGTTTTTGATCTAGGAATTTAGAATAAGACTAATTCGCTGTTAAATATTGCTTCCGAAAAATACAGACATTTCACTCTCTTAATTTAAGCAAGTTACTAAAAATTCTTTGAGTAAACCACAAAGTCTTCCCCATTTTATGATTGTGCCCCACCCCAATTTTGTATATAGATATAAGGGCTAGACTGAGATATAACACGACATGACCTCTTCATGGGCACATTGCAGTAATTGAAAGCTGAGGGTAAACTTTTACATTACACAATTTATTGCTTTTCAACCACCTTCCATTCCGTATGACGCAACCGAAACTAGCAAACTTGTACTGATTGTGTTCGAACTGTGTAGCAGAGCAAGCTGTCGCCATTTTTGGTTTCGTTTGTGTAAGTCCTGTGCATGGCCTACTGGGCCTTTGACCTATGCATGTTTGTGTTGCTTACTTTAATATGACTATTGCTGAAACCGCCCACTTCAGAAGAACGCTCTTCCAAGGTGCCTCAGTGTTTCCCAAAATTGGTTCACGTATATAACGGATAATCAGTTGAAAACAGCCGACTTGTTAGTTACAGTTCCCCACCCCCCATCTAGATGGAAGTGTCACCGCATCCACCCTTTTGATGTATTGTCGCGTCGTATTTACTCGTTTTTTAGTTAATGATTAAAAGTTTATCTCCAGGTCGTTAAAACACTTTTCTCAACGCAGGAATCTGTACGATGAAGTTTTATTGTTTAGCATTCATTTTTATCTTCGTTTTGTTTTAATTACGTCGACCTTAAACACAATGTTTCCGATGAAGATCACTCAGGATGGCTAAAAGTGGGGAAATGAAGCTGTATCCAAACATCTTTTTATTTATCAACGTATATTTCATGAAGCAGAAAGCTAACACCTTACACTTTTAACTTAATTCTCGTGGTTTTTGTTGTGAACATTATCCAGTTAGTTTTCTATTGTTTATATTGAAGGACAAGTTACAGAAGCCCTATTTCTGGGAAGGCGGACAACACAAACAAGCTTGAGAACTGACAGTAATTTTGAACACACCAACCGTCAATGTACCACATCGCTTAACTATCCATACACGAATTTCAACATATTTATTCAGTGAGAGCCGTAACCATAATAAGTGACCATTGTGCAAATGGAACAGTTATGCGGTAGTACTCGTTCAGCAATTAAAAGTCGCTCAAAACTTTGCAACTTTGCCGCCTAAGAGAGACGGTTGTTAGTGTTTCTCAAATTTATCCAACGAGATGAAATATAAGCTTTCTCAGTATGATACTCGACCATGGCCGAAAAAAAGACCATGTAAAATCTCATAATGCATTAGACGATGTGCCTAGTTGGGTGTATAGCAGATTGAAACAAAGAGTTCCCTTTGACAACTTCATCAGGACAGAAAGATGACTTAGGTTTGGATAGGTTAACACTCCGTCTGTATTCGAAGGTCGCAGACAGACGCAGAGAGTGAGTGGGTGGGCTCACATTCTTTACTAATTTTTATGTACTGATCACCAGGACAAACCTATGGGTTGCTTCACTTGCGTTAAACAGTCAGGTACCTAGCTGTTCCTTCCAAGCTAAAATTATGATGCAGATATTCTAATTGAATAGCTAAGTGATAGCTGTTCACTGTTCGCTGTAAATATCAGATTTAGCTCTGAGGGAAATCATTCCGAAAAGTCAAATGAAGTTGCTGATTAGTCCGTTGGGCTAAGCAACACCTATGGTCGACTCAAGATTATTTGCATGGCAAGCCCAAGTCATCGGTGTAATGTTGCCCCATTGGATGAAAATAAATCTGAATTATCAGTTTCCGAACTGGCTCGTTGAATAGATGAAACTTGAGGTCGTTTAGCAGTTAACTAATAAACAGTTTAGGAGTTGGTTTCTGTGAGTTGTACACTGATCACATTCGGTTGAAATAATTGAGAATATCCACATCTTTCAAAGTCACTAATGGCTGAATGTAAAAATCTTCACTCGTTACATGTTTGAATTTTTTTAGCTCAAATGTAGCTATATAAGCACTCGTACGTTGATCTAGCTCAATGAAGTGTATTTGTTTTCCCACAAGATAACTAGTATGAGTAAACAGATGATACTGCTGTGTTTTGATACCTTTCATACAGTTTTAACTCAAGACGTCTACTCTAATCTAATACCATCGAAGATGACCACACTACGTAGATAAAAATCAACAAAACTTGCAAAGCTTCATTATATGGCAGTTGTACAAAGTAAGAAATTGAGACATCTGTAAACTTGTGTGAAATTTCGTTACCCAACGTCTGACACTCTGTTCTAAGAAATATACCAATTCCAGCGCTTTTCGTTTTCAGCTTCCACGTCCCAAATTTGTCCAGTTTCGATAACCGTTTGGAGTTTTCTGTAAACACAACAATAACAATAATGAATTGCTTGAGTACGAATCACAAAGTTTTATGGGATTTAGTTCAAGGCAACAGGGACTTGCTGGCCAGGTGTTATGTGTAAATACTGTTTGTAGCTTAACTAAAAGGTGCTTGCTAGAAGGCCTGAAGTTTGTAGGTGTTTGTTGGACGGACCGTATTTCAAGTGACCATAGTCACCAATAAGCATATGAACATATCCCATTCAAGAATAGTACGCGCCCTGAAAAATTCGGAGTACGTTTTCCGTATCAACCTGGCATCTAGGTGAAATGTTATAACCAGTGTTGTGATCCAAGAACGCGGATGACACAAGGGTTATTTATTCGACAGAGCAATACACGGGTTAAGCATGTAAACCAAACCTGACACAAAACCACTCATTTGCACGCTGTATTCGGCCTCAGACAGTCTCGGCTACCACAGAGGTCAGCGCTCAGTTCCATTGAGTAGCAGGGACTGTTATGGGTGATGCTGCACCTTGATGATCCTTCTTGCAGTTTTCTTGTGGCTTGAATAGCCGCGGTATCAGTAGTATATTACGATCGCTCAACTCCACTGCACTAGGAGATGAACCGTAGAATAAAAATGTCCAGATTACCGCTAAGATATTCCCACAATCCAAATATCCCTTTACACGTATATTACCAGTTATTTAGAGTAGGGGAGTATACACCTTCAGAACTCTGCTACGGGCCTGATACTCGATTTGTTACAGTGAGGCAATTATGTGATTTTTCATCTTCTACGCTAGCAAATCCATTAATGTTTAAGCGTGGTTATTTGAAGCCACCCCGTATACCGAGTTTACAATGGATATGTGCAGTTATCAAAACTAGGCTACTCAGATTAACGTTGCCACTAGAATTTAACGTTCGCATCATGTGTTTAGCGAAATTACCGCATTTTCGTAAGTACACAAAGCATAGAATGATACTTAGTTAATAAACTCTAAGTAATTGCAAACTGATGAATTGACAAGTTCGTGCACACCAGACAACGTTGTAGACCTGCGAAGAGTTTGTTGCTATGACAAACAGGAAATTAGACTAACTTCACCCTGAAGGAAAATGATAATGTGCACTTTCGGTGACCTAAGCTTCTGCAAGGCTTTAGTTCATTGTCGCTAGTTGACTACACGAACAACGGTGCCCCACTAGTGTTCTCTTGATGAACTTCGTTCAAACATTTTGCAAACACTGAAGCTATTTGTCAACTATTTAACAAGCGCACAAGTTATTCCTTGAATTTTCAGTCCAATTCAGAATTTGCTTGATCACTAAGTGAATTGAATGTCTATTTCCTTAATAAGCTGACCGAGAGGAAACGTCTCATTTGATATATGTAGCCTAGATGAAGTTGAGATGGCAGTGAGTTTTCAAGTAGATGAGCTAAACTGCTTGTTGTTTTATAAACAGGGTCAGTTTGGGTTCAATCCTAAGTGTTTTGTCGTACGCAATCCTCTAAATGGACAGGTGCGTTGTTAAGGTAATTACTTTTAATGGATGACTGCAAGAAAATTTTGGAGTAGTTCTTAACAAAATTATCATCTATGCCGTTTCGTTTAAGGCCATTCAGAAGTTAAGCACATTCTGGCTAGATAATTTCTGGAGTACATATTTAAAGTATACTATGAAACAATGATCTGTCATTGAACCGAAACAAAGATCCTGAGATGCGGGCATTGGAAGGTTTACTTGTTCTCATGGTAAACTTAATACAATACTGTACCACAACTATAACAAAAAGGTCTTAAGCTAGATGGCAGGACGCATTCGTATGGCTCAATTTTGAAACTGAAAACTGTAACAGATCGTAATGCAAGTCGAACTGCAAATTAACTTCCCGTCACTTCTAATCAGTACGGTATCTCATCGTACTCCAGATAAAACATTGCAACTCATGGTCTCTAAAATGAAACGCAGACAGTTACACCAATAGTTTTATGAATCCGCACTCTCTCAAAGTAGAACATCAAGCTTCGCGTGAAACGGTGGTTTTAACACTGTGCTTACAATTCCAAACTTCATCTTTCGTTGAGTAGTTAGTTTATTTCTCTTCGGATGGACAATATTTTGAGAAACCTCTAATAAACATATGTTGTTGGCTTCTGAAGGCAGATAATAATGTATCCGAGATATTTCCACTGACCATCGAATTTGTTTAAATATTTCACCATGGTAAATTTTTCAAAAATTCGACACAGATTATTTGAAAACTAAAGGTGAAGATGACCTTAAATTCTTATTTCTATTTTATTCAGTCCAACTGATAATATTCGTTACGTCTGGTCGAAATAGTAGAAAACGAAGGTTTTACCCCACTGAAAGCGGCGCAGAGTCCTCTCTCCGAAAATCATTATCAGCCAGAGGGTAGCTCTTATCCACATCAAGTAAAATGTGACCCCAGTAAGTGTAACAAAATGCTTCTTCGGACCAGTTATAAAATCATTGATGGCGCTTCCTTAGTATATACTTCGGTCACCCGAAATTTTTTTGTTCTCTAGGTCTAATCAACCAGCTCATTTATCACGTAAAAATCCCCAGCGTAGTCATGAAAAGTACTGTGTAGCGAACAAGCTCGTTTTCAGTGATTCATCATCAGACTAAATACATCACATTTATATCACGTTTTACAGGGGAATCATGAAGGAGGTACACATGGACGGGTGGTTTATGAAGTAACTACTTGAATTCGATCGACGGTATCTGAATATCCATGTCAATATGCAGGATATAATCACATAGATGATCTATCGTCTCCTGAGTCGTAAAGCTGGTAAACACTGAAAACGAGTCTGTTCGCTACACAGCTCATTCATACCGTTTCAATGGGGTGCAGTTCAATACATTCAGTATCTCATGGTAACTAGATTTAGTCGCACGACAGAAGTATCACTAGTTAATTAAAAATAAACTTACATAAATAAAACCTATTAATCCGGATGTGAATATCTGTGAATTCATACACTGGAGTAAACTGGCGCGTCAGCTATAAGATAGACGAAAACTCAAGCAAAGTACTTAAGAAAAGAAGAACTTCGAAGTTTGAGTCAAATGGAGCTTTGCAAAAGGCCGCACTCAAATGTAACAGAAGTGTGATTCACCTAAAGAACAAAAATTCCGATGAAAATTGTCATTGTTGAAACCATTAGATTTGATTTCCAACACCTAACTGATCCATTCACTACCATCCTTCAAAAGAGGCATGTTGGAGGGCAAGGTCAGTTACACAAAAGTGTGCAAGTTTCATTTAAATTGATCAACACGGATGTACAAGAATTTGGGAGGAATATGTGGATTCCTCCTTAGAGACCTAATGTGAATCAGTTTATCAACAAAAAATTGTTTCCAGGTCTGTTTTCTACTTCAAAGGTTACTAGAAATTCATACTGAATCATACGGGATAGAGGTCAAACATCTTACCAAACAGCGAAGATACGATATCTTTTCTTATTTGGTTGAGAATAGCACTGCATTCCGGGCAAAATGTGAAACTGCCTTACAACCACTTCGACCTTCTTTCACCGGAATTCTGGTAATCTGAACTGTATAAGCGAACGATATGAATTCAAACAAGATTTTTTGTGGTCAAATAGACGCACGTTGTGTCTGAAATGACTGAATGAATTAGACGGCTATCTGCTGACAGTGGTACTGGCAAGGTAGATGAAAGTTCGTTGAGTAATTCTTTCGCAAATTCGTATTATACTTAATCAAATGATCGAAAGCACATCTATTAAAACATTCACGCTTTCTGACAATCTTCATACAATTCCTTACGTGAATATTCAATGAGAAATGTATTTTTTCAAACTTCTTATTTGAATTATGACACATCGGAAACACAAAACTATGCTGGCGCTTAGTCTGGTAAACTGGTAACAGAACTTTAAACATAATAAACCGTTGTGTGGGTTGGTAACCAAAAAGTGGCATCGTGCAAAATATAGTTGAACAAAAAAACAATAAAAAGATATAAACTCACGCAATTAAAGTGGGATCGAGTTCACTACTTTCAAAAAATTTGATGACCTCCTCGTACTGTTGCTTGTTTTTCTCACGAAGGGCTTCGTTTTCCTCCTTCAGGCTCCGGAGGGTTTCCTGAAATAAACATACCGTGAAGTATTAATATATGGATGAATTGTAATTACGTGTTTTACTTCTTTTAATTAGCAAGCGATACTGCTGATGATCGTAATGAAAGAGTGAGAGAAGGGTCTTACGTCTGTCTTGCAAATCTCACACATATATTATATTGAGCAGGTTAAAAATAGTTACCAGTTCGTGGATTACGATTAGCGTCCCAAACGTGCTTTGTGATAAATCCCAACGCCATTAAAAAATAGTAACTCCATTATTATAAACAAGATTACGTCGACTATATTTTGAAAATGTGTTTGCGCTTAGTCAGGACAGTTCCTGTAAGATACACCTTACTTGTTAAACAATGATTGGTCCATAAAAGTGAAAAATGGAAGAGATAGCGTATGAGACGATTCTTTTCCACAGATTTATTTGATCTACTTGAACAGCATACCCTAAGTTGTGATAACCCCGTAACTCTTCTATTGGTAGTAACTTTGAGTATAAAATTAGTTTTCCACTGACGCGCACTTTTGACCGATACTCCTGCAAGCTGCTTATTTTTGTATAGACTGACCAAGCGGAAATTGTTGGTCAAACGTTCAAAGAGGTGTAATTCATTTAAAAAGTCGAAGCTCTTCGACGAGAAGAAAATTTGTATTACTGAGACCGAATGGCCGATGAAAGCCATGAACTTGTGGATTAAACGGTATCAAACTGCAACACGAAACCTGCTGTTTAAGATCTTGCTAAGAATACCCTTATTCACGTGGAGTCCAAGCGAGATTGAAGATAAACATTGTGAATTGTCTGTGTGAGACAAGGTGTTCAGGAAGTGCATTATAATGGATTATTCTAGTCATCAGTGTATACTACACAAAATGTGAGTACATATCATCATACGGCGCAGAACAGTTGGGCGGAAATTTATTGGATAGAGAATAGCATTATGTGTCTGGACTGCAAACTCAAATTATGTGATCCGTTTAACTAGAAGTTGCAATTTTATGAACGTAGTCAAATAGGAGACAGTTAAGAAGTCAATATTCGGAATTAGTGTGTAATCAGACTAATTGAGAGGGATGAACAAGACTGTACATTCTTTTGGCAACCATGCCGACTAAATCTTGCCGGTTAGCTGATTGCTTAATCTGCGCACTTACACCCCACCACTTGGTTATAATGGCTTTTCACAGAATCAGTTGACCAAAGCGTTTTTTTTTCAAAGTCCCATCAGTTTACCTCTATTTTATAAATATTTCATGGTGACAAACTTGGTCACGTCATTGTATAGTAAATCACGCTGCTTCCAGCTGCATTCAGGGGTAAAATTGTGGTAGTCCTACAGTCATTCTTATTTAAATAACGTGTTAAGCATTTCTCGGCACCGTGACAAAAAACCACCCGTATATTTTGCGTCTGTTACTTGACTAAAAATGCATGTGTTTTGTTTTCAAGTAAAACAACTAGTGGTATCGTCTTTGGATGTAAGTTGAACCCACTTTCCGATTATGAGAAGCTGTCTTGTTGAAATTCTTTCATCTTACGGGGCAACAGACATTTCTTTTTCGTTTGTAACATACACGGAACTTTTATTCTATGAACAAACCAGACAGGTGGTCTTTGGTACGCATATGCAACTAATGTTGCTGTGTGGGCTGCATACTGTAGAAAAACTTGAAAATATATCTTCTCATTTTGATCCTGATTTCAAATTCGCAAACAAAACAATCTTAGTGCATGGAAAACTGAAGGTAGAAGTGTTGAACAGCCTCCAATGAATTTGTCACAAAAGTATCGACTGCTGAACAAGGAACTTCGTTAGAAACCGTGAGCTACTTATGTACTAATAAATGTGGGGTTGAAGTGACTGTTAGTGAAAGAGATTTGTTTATAGCGACAGAAGTTACATAGAGTTAGTACACACATGCACAAACAAACGCAAACGCACTCATTTGTTCACTTTCGCTTCCATGATCACTGTCCAAGTGAACGATCACTACACATCAAACCATCCGTCCACATATGTAATTACGCATGTTGACTGCCATAGACTTCCATTCAGTGCGTCAGTGTGGATGTATCGTACGTATCGAAGGTAGACAATAGGGTCAGTGCCATTGCGAACAGTTTTTGCGTGCACCATTTCAGAACAGATGTAGCAGTAATCTCGCACCACTTGGCCTTACCGCAACTGAGTTGAACCAGCCAGGCTTATCTTTTCACCTAGACTCCATTGCGATAAACAATGATTTTCGGAATAGTGCCTATACTTATTTTCAGGCAATTAGTTGCGCAAAATATCACCTCGGTATGGTGGTGCTATATTTCCATGCCTAAATGCGATGTAAACAAACTAGCCCAATCCTTCTACTCTAACTAGTGGAAAGTGATAAAACTTTCAACAAGTAGGCAACGCTGGTTAGTTAACAACAAAGAACTTTGATAATTAACATTGCGACGCACAGCTGGTGGAATCATTGGCTACTTTTTCGCGAAAAATGTCATTTGTGAGGCCGGAGTTCTCGGGATTTGAAATTGTGATATATTTTAGGGCATTTCCACTAACCACCATAGTGGTTGATTTCAGAAATGAAGCAAATGGAACGGCACGGCTGAGTCAGGCTTTTCGAAAGAGATGCATGAAACTGCTGTTGTACCATGATACATTGGTGCTGTACACGGCTAGTGGAACATTTGTAAAGAATCGACAATCAAGGGCCATTCCCTTCTCAAACTCACGGTCCACTACTGAAAATAGATGGATACAAACCAGCAAGACTAGTTCGGCCAAATTTACTGAACTGGGGTCGACTGAAGAAATTTGACTATTGTATGCGCATTGAAACGTCCTAGCACATAATATGTTTGTCATATGTTTGTTTTCTTCATGCAAACCTACAGAAAATCAGATAAGATGGACAGTTTGGTTAAAACGATGCGTAAACTATTGTTAAGTGAAATATAAAAAGAGAGCACTCCAAATTATCTTACAGACTGGTGTTCGACGTTTTTTTGTATGACATGTGACATGAAGTTACACCCACGGATGTATATGCATTTTTGTGTCTGTATGATATGTTTATACGTCCATAGTTATATACAGATATTTACATGTGAATCTATAAAAATGCCCACCAGCAGATACATGTGCGCATGTGGCTTCATATATAATCACCTATTATATACATATATCCATACATATATATATATATATATGTTATGCACATCCACCTGCATCCATTCGTGTAAAAATGTGCATACGTATAAAAGTGTACACTTAGCTACGATAAATGAAACCATCTACGTATAAACAAGTAAATATATATGTGTTTATCTCTCTATATGAATATATTTGCCTGTATATGAATGCATGTGGATATATATTGTTTGAAATATACACATCCTGGTAACAATCCATTTAAAAACTAACATTTGTAAAACAATGAGAATGTTCAGCCGCCTGGTAAAGAAAGCAGGCTATTATATCTGTCGACGTTAGCGTTTTAAATGAACTTCAACACATACAGTGCAATCAGTACATCAACTTTGTTCTCATAAATAAACCGCTTAACAATGAAGGTGAAAACAGACCGCCCAGTGTATTCCATCAATCTATCTACATTAGGAACCAACAAGCGGTAAAGATTTACAGGTGAAGAAAAACCAACTCCAAAGGCTGCCTTAAGTGAAATGGTAATTATAGACAATGTGTGGCAAAAAAATGAAGTATTCACCATAGTGTGCTTATAGAAATGCTTATGTTTTGCGAAAAATCTGAACTTCGGCTGTATTCGAACCAGCGACAGAAACAACATGCCCAAACACAACAAATGCCCAGCTTTAAGAGCTGAGTAGTTGGCTATGAAAGAGAAATTTTAGGGTGTAACCGGACGGTACAAAACGTATCACCATAATGGTTTGTAAATCCAGGAACAGGTAATTTTCTACGACTTCTCTGTAATCCATCCTTAGGTAGTGGTTCACGATGTTTAAACAGGAAAAGTTGAAGTACATGAGGTAATCCCATTTTTCTGACATACTCCCTTAACCTATCTTGTGAGCTGTCTGGTTTTTTTATATTCTTTTATGAACCCGACATGGAGTTCCCAAATTTCGGACAATGTCACTTCAGTAACATAGCAAGACAAGCATGAGGTCAAGTCAGTTTTAGTATACAGATATCGAATTGTATTGTGGTACACAGTTATTTATTGACAGAGCTACGTCAAGCTCAATCGATAATGTATTCAAAGATCAAGCAGTGAGTTTGCTGTTACACTCAGTTGTATGTTCGATGTCAAAACACTGGGCTTCAACCAGGTTCAAGCATGTCACAGAAACAGCTTACTCAGACACGATAAATGCCACCAAGCCGGAAAATCGTAAATTTCACATGTGGATCTATCTACGCATCCAGTCAATTGTGTCATATGGAATGCAGCAAATGATCTGGGAAACGAACTGCACAGAAAAATTTTCTAAAGTGGTTCTCATTGGTTTCCACCAACACCACAGTAATGCAAGTTGTCCGCTTACTATAGCGTTGACCGATTTCAGTAATGTTCATGGCTTAGCTGGTAGGGCGCGTACAGCATTTGGTCGTGTTGTGTCTATCGATTTTCACAATACAGCAGAAGCCGAGAATTTTCGCAATCCATTCTGTTCAAATGCTTATCAGTGTTACAGTAAGCATCAATGTTGTTTATCTCTGTTGACTTAAGAATTTCTGAACAAAAAATCTGTCTCACCAACAACTCCGTTTTATCCTTCAACAGGTAGTCCTGAATGGGACGCGGTGTAAGATCTTTTTGTTGTTGCAGTTGAAGCCTCTGTATCTCCTGCAGCAGGTCGATACATTGCGCAGTTGTTTGTTCTAGCTCAAAAGCTTTGGAATACTCACGATGATCTCCTAGATAATGGAAACGTTAATAAATCTGGGAAAATTATGAGGCCAGTTTTTAGAGATTTAATTGGTGACTGTTCTATGTTGTGATTTTGTTCCGATTTAGCGTCAATCATTATCTATACGATGTAAACGCTTACGCAACAACTGATCGACGTAGTGAGGGTCATTAAAAATGGCTAGATTTTGTTTATACAGAACTCGATCAGCTATGGTTCATATGCAACGAGGTCAAATTGGAAAAACCTCAAAAAGGTAGTTTTTGTGAACATTCGGACTGTTATGTAAATTGAAACCAATCTAAACGGAGACAAAATCGGTTACTTATTGGGAACGTTGAACAAACGTGTGCCAATTTGGCTCCCACGCTCATCTTAGACCAAAGTTCACAACTCTGTGCTTTTCTATGTGGGAAGCCTGTGAATTCCCGACACACTCTAGCAATGAATGGAGTCATCTTGTATTACTTCTAACGCATACACGACAGACGTTCTTCTCGAGAAGAGAGATCATCGACAAAGTATTCCTCCATCTTCTCAACAGATGAGTTCTCCTGAAAGCATCTTTATATTTTCAGCCTTTAAGTAAGGCCGATCAGTTGAAAGATAACACAACTACAGTTATTCAGTTTGAATTATGAGCATAACTGATTAAAATCGACTTTGGCAAGGAGTACAAGTTGTCTATTTTGAACCGTCTTTACTTGTACAATGGAAGGCTTTGTTGTAAGACGAGCAAGACACCGCTCCTGTTGTTGCTCGTGACAAGGGACTGTTGGGAGCATTTGTGAAATGCACTCACTTTGAAAGCGTATGTCACAGCTCATGGAATGTCAGATGATTGATGGGCATTTACAACTCTTTCAAATTTGCATTCAACACACTGCCAGTTCTGTGAAGTGCCCTGTGCACATTATGCTTGTACTCGCAGCCCTGCTACATGAGTGATAAATCTGACTACTTTGTTTGCACAACCGTCGATGTCTCCGAAACAAAAGCGTACCGTGGTGCGAATACCGCATTAACACAGCTGTAGCTCCTCAGACAGCTGTCTTATCAGTCGCTCAAAGTAATCGTCTCACTACACATAAATCGCTGGTTCGAGCAGAACTGTTTGCACAAACAGTCATCTTTAATGCCGTATGAATTCTGTAGACTGGTTAAAATTGATTGCAACTGTTTGGTGGTAAACCCATATCCTGGCTGAAGTACTGAAAACGACGATGTAAACGTTTGCTTCAGTACAGTGATACTTGATTCTTGAATAAGAGATTGGTGTGCAGTAGTGCCGTTTTCATTCGAAGCTTCGTTCTCTAAATTGGTTTTTGAATACAAGTTATTTAGCTGCTCCTCTCCATTTATTTACCTCAATTTTCCTTGTACTAATAAGTAGTTGGCATAATATCAGCTACTAATAACTGGGCTTGTTTATCATATCTAACAAACACTGTATATTTTTAACTTCAGGTTGAACATCACTAAAATTTGGTCGCAGTCTTCGTGCTCGGATAGAATTTCCAGCCAGCCGCTTGCGAACGAAAGCAACTGTAACAGATCGTAAACATTGCATTTTTATGCCAAAGCCGGGAATAGAATCCCAGCCACGACTTCATGAGGCAACCACGTTGACCACTGCTCCACTGACCTCAAACTGGGCATGACCGTATTATCTTATTTGAACGCTCAAACGCTTTTGCTTGTAAATGTTGATCAGGTTGCCCCATCGTCCCGTTTGATTTGCAGTTAACCAAATCCCCGATTGCTCGTCAGTAATCTAAAATATCCCTTTGCAAGTTTAATGAAATTGGAGACTTCAGAAAAGATATGCACTACTGACAAGCCATAATAGGCGCAAAACCTAGCTCCGATGCCTTTTTAAAAACAGACAGGCTGTAGTTTGGATTCTACTGTCAACAGAAGTCCAATCTACCAATGCGGCTGAGGCCGTCGTGCTGAAGACTATACCTACTCCAGCTGTCTGTGATGATGATGATGATGATGATGATGATGATGATGATGATGATGATGATGATGAGGATGATGATGATGGTGAATTTAAATTCACAGATCAAATGTAGAGGTTTTCCAATCAGAAAGTAACTAAATTCTCACATACTTCTCAATAATCAATTCTAATTTTATGTGGACTACAAACTGCAAAAGTTTGCCTCAATTAAAACTGTTGTTCACTAGAGGCCGTTATAACTCACCGACAAGGAATTACAACAGTATGAGCATCGGTCAACATTAGGCTGTATTATTTCGTTCACTAACCTTGTCGTGCAATTTCACTTGCGACGTTTTCGTCCTCTAACTTGTTGATGCAGTCAAGTAACTCGTTTCTTTGCAGCTGTAAGCTTGTAAGCTCCTGTTTCAGCCCCTGCAATTTTGCTTGTAAGTCCGTTATTTCGTTCGCTGCCACACAGACTGTAGTAGAATTTGCTGCACTTGTCTCTGGTTTGGAGATTTTTTGATTTGCATCATCGATGGACCTGCTCAAACGTAGCACCTCACGGATGTGCTGAAGCATTTCTTCGTTTACTTGCCCCAAAAATGAAGCCAACTCTGGTTGATCCTCTCTGGTTTCGTTAATTAACCTCGCGACAGTTCTAAGGTGCGTATAGGCGTCCATACGAGTCGTCAAAAGTTTTTCAAACGTGCTGGTTTTCTTCCCAACAAAACAAAATGAAGAATATTATGCTAACCTCATCCTTGATCATAGTTAACATGCTCTAACGATTTGAATACGACTTATTGCAGTTTCGCCATATTCGATTTACGCACACCCAATAGTCAAGCAGTACAGGAATTGTGTATTATTTAAACTGGTTCGCTATGTACACCCAAAATGAATGATTGTTTAAACTCCCAAATTGTGCAGCCGCACTTGTGTCCTACATTCAGCTCAGCAGAACCCCATGCTTTTTATTAAAACAAACATTTTGGAGTTGGTAAATTTAGTCTTGTTATCACGCAGCCTCATTTTTGCGCCGTTATAGTTCCGCAGCTTTGCGAGCCCACTAAACTACGTTTATCGTTACAACAACATATCAGTGGCAAGTGGCCTATTTGTAATTGTGCAGTACACAACTCGTTGGACAATTATCTTTTGAAACCTGTTACACATATTACCCTCCAACTGACAAATTTAAGAATGATTTTCAATACAATCACTGGACTGTGCAACCTAATCTGATACGTAAATGCTTGTTAACTTGGCCTGCGTGCGATCAACGGCCTACAAAATGTGTTAGAGCATTGTGCGATTTTCTGACCACATCCTCCTGACGGTTTTTCCCTTACCAATGCCTGGATCGCTTGTATCGACAAGAATTATACACTAAACCATTTTACGTATCTAAGATTGGTTAATATATGTGAAGCGTGAGATCTTGTTGAGATCCAAAATCACATATAAAGTGCAAATGGACAGATATAATGACAATACCCTAATTTATTGCACGGTCAAATTGTGGCAATGTGAAACGGGGCCGAAATAGACTCATCACGGTCAGTCAGGTAGCACTGTCAGAGAGTAACTTGGTCCAGAGCGTATGAAATAATGATAATCTTGGTCCACGTTTAATTGATCTATGATAAAGGTCATTCTATACGAACATCAACGTAAGTCGGGCTGTTCAACCTACCGCCGACCGTTTTATGATTTTGAGTTTGCGATCATTTACTTTGTTCGGAGTGTAATTTGCATTCGTTTACGGCAGAATAACAAACACTTGTGAAGGAATTTGTGAATCAGAAATTAGGATGCTATCAGCAGTTGGATTTGATCATTCTGTATCAAAATAATGCAGTTGAAGTGGTTTAACCAAAATGTGGTTTGAGATAAACAGTAAACTAAAGCGACATGTGGACTTTCGGTCTTTCGGTGCTCAACAGTTGCGTTGGTGGATTCCAGCGTGAACTGTTCGAGATATCCTGCCGGAGCAGTCGATCCCCTGGATCATTCGGTGGATTCTATGTGAGACAATGGCACGGGTGGGTAACCGAGTCCAACTATGAAATTTTCTAGCTTCTGACTTGGCTTCGTTGCTCAACTGGTAGAGCGCTTTTCGCGCTTGGACACGGTGTTCCCGCCGCTGGTTCGAATTCAGCCGAAGCCCTGACATTTCACGATTAGGTCTCATCTACAATACTATAATCGCGTAATCGGTTACACTCAAACCGAACGCCGACTGAATGTTACGTCACCCGGTAAGAGTCAAACATTTGTGGAGCGGAAGTGGTTATGGTTGATCTGTCGCCACGAAGGAAACAGTCATCATCACAGACAGTAATATATCGGCGAGTTATTATGCTACTTAATTGTTACATAACGACAAACGAATGGAGAAGACTTGCCTATTAAACAACATTCATGTCTAATTTTAAACAGTCAACATCAGTCACTCAACCAGGTTCTGAATAAGAGTGGCTGAACAAATGTCTCACGATAGCATTGGTCAGTAGGGGTGCGATCGATAAACCAACAATCAGAATGCACAGGTATTCTGCTTATGATTGGTTCAAATTCATTCTGAATGTTTTGCTGACGTCAATGCCACGGTCCATGTCGACCAAATACATCATAAAGTTAATAAATCTTCTATAAAAATAATCATGTAATACGGTGAGTAGCTTTATAGTTTACGCATCTAGATAACAGTACAAAAGCGGACCAGCCTTACCTTCCAAAAAGTGTTGCTTCTAAAACGTTAATCTTGGGGAAAATCTACTTCTCATCAAAGAAATTGTCAACAAATTGGCTGATTTGCTAGTACAACTTTCCGCACTATGCTCGTTCCGCCTGCTCTGCAATTCTGTGAACCGATGACTCTTCGTAATACAGAAAGTCATCACTGATTCGCGTTCGGGCATTCTTCATGCGGTACTTTCTGTGAAAACATTAGATATTTCACCTGAGCTATTTGACGAGGACAGGCACTCTACTTGTGATGGACGTGTCCATGTTTCACACACATCAGCTCTTCCGTTGCCTATGGCGTTCACTCATCCACCTGACTTGTGATTTACATAAGTAACTTAACAGTTTCGCATACAGCTGTAAACGAGTAGAGGAGACGGTCTAAACGAGACTATATGTGTAGCTGATTGAACATGAATTATATGACAATATGTACAACATTTTATCAGCACATGATCATACCTGATTCACAAATTCAAACAGTTTTTCAACCGAGTTGGGCCACTTTTTTCTGTCGTCCACGGGAAGTTTCAACTTTACTTGACTTTCACGCTTTTGTTGATTTAATTCAATAGGAGGTAAAGCGATATTTGATTCTGATCTTAATCCAGGCAGACTGATTTGCAGAGGCCTTTGCTCCAAACCTGCAGTTATTCGACGGTCCTGATGATATCAGAAAAGCAATTACAATTTGAAAAATTAACAAACGTTTTGTTCACGTTTGTGGCAAACTGCTAATGGTATTTCCGTTTTCTTCCGTCTGTCCACTGAAACCGGCATAGTCGGAAAACTTTTAATTTTCCTTTCAAAAACTTTTTTCATTTCTCTGTCATGCTGTGCTGAGTTCAAAATAAGAAGGTCTCGTAGTTTCTTTCTATAATGCATGCCTCAAAAATCTGAAGTAAAAAGCAGCAGACAGTTAGGTGTAATCGAATGTGCTCACTGGATTTGAGACGGGACGAGAAGTCCAAGCGATAAGATAATCCAGGTGTGTCAAGACAAATTATGTGGCGTAGTTATCGAAAATCTCAACTATACACGTAACATTTGAATTATCGTCATCGGAGGCATTACACTGATGAGTATTGCTGACAAGTGACTCCCACACAATATACTATGTGAAGAGGTGGATGAGGTAGGTCTTATCTCCTGCACATCTGGCAGTCTAAGGTCCAACGGTGAGTGACTAATCAGAACTTATGTTAGTATATCACTACGCTAAACTTTATATTGGTAAGTACTCACTAGACCTGATAAGACAACTTCGGTTAGTGATCAAACTCTTGTAATTTAGAAAACAGTCCGAAGTTTTCTTCAAATGGCAATCATTACTAGTTATATAGCAAGTTTTTACACAGTTGACTTCCATCATCAAAGCAGTTTGAAATGGCAGTGAATTGAAGTGACTAAGGGTGCTATGTAAACAGAAGTTTCTGTCAATTTGTGTTTATCTACACTTGACACACTACTTAACTCCGTGGTAACAGTCGACTCAATTAAGCAGTTCGGCACTCAGTTCGGTCGCTACATAGGCAGGAATCAACTAGCTCCATAACAGTCCTGGTTACTTCATTAAATTTGACCGACTCCTCCTCGAGTGTGTACACACATCAATAGTTCCGGTTGCCGGTCGATATATTTACTACTTTTGTGATTATGCTAATTAAAAGTTTCGATGTGTTTTAACTCAGGAGTTTACCTCCCAGCGGATTTCCATTTTTTCCAACTGTATTTCCGTTACTGATATCATTCGTTCGATATCTGTTAATCTACGATCAGTAGGGAGACAGGAAAGCAATAGCTGATGATTCTTCTTCCTCGTGTGGAAACCAGTGAACCAATGTGTTACAGTATGTACCTACAAGTTTTGCTCTGAATCAAGTGATTATGTGCCGGAAAGGTATTCACTTGTATGTGCATCACATTAAGTATCAACAACGTTTGTTTCATTGGAATTGTTGCAGTTAGGAAGGAATCTTTGTGCATCAGAAGGCGAACAATTCCGTAACTATCTTTTCATAATTGATCATATCCGTAACGTAAACAACTGATTGGTACACAAGCACTTTATTGCACTCCCTATTGATTTGACTCCTCAATATTATACTTTTTTGACCGTGAGCTAGTACACAATTACTTTGCTTGATACCCAAAACTTTGCAGCATGCATCGCGTCTCATTGACGAGACAGGTTATTATATTTCATGCATTTTTGGTCGATCACATTTTGAAGGTGGATTTACAGTTTGAGTAAGAATTTTTACGCTCAAAATGTGATCGATTAGAGGTATTGATTCGTGGATGTACGGTACGCTTTAGCTGAGTAAGCTCCTTTTTGTGTCCTTGTGATGTTAATTCGGTACGTATTGTTTCAAAAGTGATCTGCACAGTCAACATGCACTACATCCGGTTGAAGGGTATATCGAACACGGAGTTAGACGTAGAAGACCTACAAATCATTGACGTTCAGTGTTGACAGTCTGTGACCAACAACGAGGGTTTCTGCACTACACTTCACCATACTGCATGATCTTGTTCAATGACGACCATTTGCAAAATTGGAACAGTGGGAAGCAACTGAATACCGTCAACTTCCATTATACACATGTCCATTTGTTCTCCATGGCATACCGGGGTCCTGCAGTTATAGGGGCTCTATAGAGCTTTTTTATGTATTCATATCTCATTTAACCCATCTCTGTGTTAAGCCTAATCTGAGTTTGTGCGCAAATCAATTACCGTAGCTGTTAATCACTTTTGTGGGTTTCACAAATTGGAACATTTAGTTTGTCACATGTTCTGTTGATGCATGTACCTAATGACGTTCTGGTTACTCCATACATTTTCAATCTTCCTGACTGAATCTTTGATAGGTTTTTCAACTTTGCTCACATGAAAATTAAACACAAAGCAAAAAATGTATTGGTGTAATGCTGAAGAATACCAAAATCCCATGGATCGTATACTTCATTTTGAACTGGACTCCAAGAGTGACGCATTTAAGTGGTGTTCACATGACAGTATTGGTCCAGTGAACGAAAAGGTCTTCTCTTCCGATAACTCACTACATAATGCTGACACCGTTAAAAAAAGACGTGCCTATGATGTGTTATGAGTTGAAAATACTTAACGCCTCCTTCGTCAACATCATGTTTATGTGCTCTTTCGGATTAGCATTCTTTCCAATACTTTGTATTATCTCACTACTGATAATATTCGCATCAAGTGTATGCACATCCTTCTTTCAAATTATGGAGTCGTCGTGCTCAGTTTGTGTGCGTTAAATAATGTTCTATAAACTGCATCACTTCAGCTATTCTATGAGTTTCAGTAGGAGTGAATGGAAGTACGAACATTCTGTCGTTTCGTGCTTCCGAATATCATGAACGTCTGTGGACGTTCTGTACCGTGAAACTGGTAAAAGTCGACTCCTTTGCCGTGGTGACTACAGAATGATTTGCAGATGAACGTACTGCATTATGTTCAGTTAATCGTATTCTGAGTGTCTGTTTCAAGGTACTGCTTGCGCACAGACCTCAATCACCCCAATATGAAGTGAAGAATTTAGTGAGGACAGGTAGGTCTTTCGTTGATTAATTCATATAAGCCCAGATAGGTACACTGACGCATGTGTTGTTCAGAGTATAAATGTACTACTAAAAAATAGTTTGGCAGGTTTGGTAAATTAGAAGACACCAAATGGCAAAACTACTTATCAGTTATGCAGTGTCAATGCTCATCCGTAGCGTTTGTAGAATCCAACGTGAACTAATCGAGAATTCTTGCTTGAGCAGTCGATCGACTGAATCATTCGGTGGATTTCACACGATGTAGTTGGTTGGGTGGGTAACCAAATATAAATGTGAAATGTTCGATTTCCTGAAGTGGATTCGTAGCTCAACTGGTAGAGCGCTGGTCAGGTTTAGACATGGATTTCCCTTTGCCGATTCGAATCCAGCCGAAGCCCACATTTTTCGCAATTGGCTGTCCTCTAAAGAGAGTACAATTGTCTGCTGGCTGCGACTGCATTAATGGATTGACCAGTTCCATTGTTTGTTAACAGCAACGGTAGTAAGGCCCTTTTATTTAGCTCAATCAGTCGCATTGTTCCCGTTTGGTAAAGTTCGCATAGAAAGTGAGAGGACGCGCAAGACAACCCTAGGACTTGTAGAAGCCCAGTGACCCATTTGAATTATTCCATTTCTTCACAGCCGGTATTATTACAGTTCAAAGTGTTGGAACAGCGCCATCATTAGAACTGCAGATCATCTGAATGTGACAATTCAGTTCAGCAGGAAGTATGTCGTTTGCATATTAATCGACCATTGGATCACCGGCCTAGCATGGCCCACTGGTATACTTAGTTGCTTGAATACCAGCAACTTTTCAAGGTTAGTGATTCATGTCATCACTGTTTGCAATTCATATGGTTAGGATTCTTTGACTGACGCATACTGCTCCTGTTATCCTTTGTCCACAGGGAAAACGTCTAGCACCAGTTGTTCCGATCGGTCCGGTGGCATATTTTTTGACAGGCAAGTATACAGCATACCTCATATGTTTCGCAATTCGAGGACAAACACGGAGACACTGCACATTACAATTAATGTCATTTTAGAGTTCATCAACGGAATGTTGCCCACCTTGTCAAACGTGAGTTACAGATGCCGAGCTCTGGAGATACAAGTGGTTTGCAGTCTCTCATCGGCCACTAGCACGCAGCAACCCGATCGAGTATTAACAATCTTAACATGGGCACAGACGGAGATTGCTGATTCCATCATTATCATCATAACAGAGAGAAGTACGTCAGTGGTTCACACTTATGCTTAACTGCTATACAACCACGAAGGAACAGAAAGAAAGAAAATAACCTACATGAAAAGAGAAAAATGAAACAAGGGGAGGAGAATGGACCTAATTACGAAAAATAGCTACGTCTATATTCAAACATACAACATAAAGGCGCCTACACCTTGCAAACAACACAACCGAGCTGTCAATGAAAGTAAGGCGTCATCAGCAAGACGGCTTCTTTACCGCTTTCACTGCCCCGTGTCATTAAGTGCACTCACTTCACAGACAACTCGACCAAACAATGACAACATTTGCGCCACTCAGCTCGGTTAGCCAATATCCCACCCAATATCCCAAACCACTGACCCTGTGACTCGCGAGGGCTCCAGCCTGGGAGACGAACCCGATCTACAGTAGCCAAACCCTTCGTGAACGATTTCATTTGCCTACACCAGATCATCGTCTGTCCACCTCGCACCTTGCGCCAGTCGGCCGCAACGTCGGCAAACAGAGCTCGGTGTGGCAAGCGATTAGCTGGCATCCTTAGTACATGGCCTAACCATCTAAGTCTGTGCAAATGTAGTGACTGAATAAAAGAACTCGTTTGACAATCAATGCCAAACACTCGCTTCCTAACCTCCTCGTTACTTACTCGCTGGTGCCACTCGATACGAGCGACTGAACGCAAACATCGGTGGCCAAACACCTGAAGACGGTTCACGTCTTCTACCCTGAACAGCCTTGTTTCGATGGCGTAAAGTAATACAGCCCTCACTGTTGTCTGATATACGCGACCCTTGAGCTTCAGAGAGATACCGTTCTGTCGCCATAGGTGCCTCAGATTAGTAAACACTGCCCTAGTCCTAGAAATATGCGCCTCTATTTCATCCCTCACACCTCCGCCGCCACCGCTGATGCAGCTTCCAAGATATACAAATCAGTCAACAACCTCCATGACTACATTCTCTAACATTAAATCTACGTAATCACAGCAATCTTGCAGGAGCACTTTGCA
>LUCH01001319.1:128072-140874 GCA_013368495.1 Paragonimus heterotremus
AACCAAGTTCACTTGTTCAGTCTATGTTCCTTCGTTTTATTTAGTCCATATTTTGTTAATTATTTTCGTTCTAATTGACCATCACAATCGCGATTTTTTCCCGATTTTTATGTACACTTTGCGCTGTGGTTGGTCCCCTGATCGTGGCTGTTCAAGCACACATCTGCCTGTCAGTTTTTCTTTCGACTTTCAACGCTGCACATTGGTCCACATGGTACACCGCAGGGCAGAGGTTGTGACATTTCATACACACCGTTCTCTCGGGTTCTCCTATAGAGGTCTGTCATCCCGTGTGTTCTGGAGATTTCAGCGTTTCTGTTTGGCCCACATGGTCCATCTTGACACACGCACAACGTCCTATGCTTTCCACTACGAAATTTTTACTACCATATTCCGTAATCCTACGTCCCATATAGGGGACTACTCCTTGTATACAAGTGAATCAGTAATCCATTTACAGCTGCCCTGAACCCAATCAAATGATTCCCGAGCAAGCGCAATGAGCGCACCATAAAAACTATTATTGCTCATGTAATTTAAGCCTACGCCGTGGTGTAGACTGTATATAAAAACGAAACGAAATACAAAATTATCTACATTGTACTGTAAAACTGAATACATGAATTTAACGATACACAACTACAATATACTGTCTAATAAACAACGAATCCAACAATGACACATAAATAAACTACGACACCGTTGGACGGTCATTTTAAAGCTCATAATAATTCACGTAATTTAAAAAGCCGCTAGCGTCTCTACCACCTTGATCATCTATAGAGATTATACAATTGGTGCATACAAACAAAGAAACGAAGACTAAACATATTCAATTGGAATAATGAAGAACATCGCACCACCGATCAAAATTTGAATTTATTTCCCCTTTATAAGTCTATACAAAAGACATTGATGCAAATTCGACCTCGTGTCATGTTGTGTTCACGTCTGAGAGCTTTGTAACGCTCGTCTGTCTCTAGCAACCTGACTGGCTAATATTAGTAAAGAGGGTCGTTTAAAATGGAATATTTTGAAGAAAATTTTGTTCACCTCTTGCCACATTGCCCTATTTTTCAGCTTCCACTTTTATACTTTGTGTATCAAGTTTGAAAGGGTATCAAATAACCATTTTCCATTTAGGGTGAGAATGCAGATATATGTGTTGAACATGTCAGTGAAAAATTTCTAGTCACAGTGAATATAATAACCGTCACCCCTTAATCTGCTGTTGCGTGAGGATTCACAAAATTACTTCATTTTGATCATGATTTCCTTTATCTTCAAAATTTTGCCCGTAAGCATAATTTAGGTTTTCGTCGTTTTGTAATAACACTTTTCTAGTTGGTAAAACTACTGTACCCCTTTTATCAGTGTCACTCACGTTATGCCGGCACACTAACTATGATGCGTAATTCCTTCTTTGAATCATGGCTGGAAGCAATTCGGAGCCGGTAAAATCGACGGTCGAAAGGCGACGAAATCAGACGTCGTTGAATATTTGTCGACATTTCGGTGGTATCATTCAAAGTGTTGGAAATTGTTAGTTTCTGTGACAGAGATAATCACGAGCTTTGAACTCTTATTAACGGGTCGTTAGTTGTTTTATACATCTTCTGACCCAGAGATCGAAAACGTCCGTGGTCGGTGTTGTAACGGTATATATAGAGGCAATAATGGTTTTTCTGGGATTGGGCTTGAAAGTCATCTCAAGTGGAAACAGTCATTTCGGTGCGAATCCTTGCTTTTTAATATTTCCGGAATTGTTGAAATCGAAATTTCAAGCAAAGTGTCTACAGTTCATCAATTGTAAATAAGCAGTATTGATAAGAAAATCGGATTACATCGAATAGGTACCAAAAGTACTAGTTTGGTAATGAAAAAATTTACCAACACTTCCGCCCACTTTTTCGGGCATTACAAGTGCGTTTTCCAGATGAAATACGTCACCTTACGGCAAGAGAGTGCCTACTTTCGAGGTGTTCTGGAGATATCATCCAAATGGCAATGGGAAATATTTGACTGTACAAGATTGACACTATAGTGCCAATGTGGAAAATTTCGCGCGAAAAAGGGTCAAATTAAGATCACCACGCCGATGAGTTGTAATTGACTGAATGCTGCAGCCTATGCGCGACTGAATGTGCATAAACTACGTCTGCCAATTGAAGTACTAACACCACTGGCGCTCGCCGAATACATAGGATTACTACAATATGTCAACGAGCCGGGCGAACGGTTGAGACTCGCCCATAAAATTGCCGCCCAGCATCAGCCAAATTCGCAACACCATCAGAAAAGCTGTTATGACCGTACAGCAAATATACCTGTTTACCGCATAGGGAATCACATCTGGTTGTACAGGCCAAAACCACCATTGGGAGCTGCGCACAAATTCCATCGCCCTTGGCTAGGTCCATTCGTAATTGTGCACGTGCGGTCACTTACTGTATATGTAATTCACTACAGCGGATGTACTTACGGTACATTACAATCAGTTAAGGCCAGCCCAAACGCCGGAGGAAGCCCAGATGCTGCCCCTGCCAGTACAACCTAGTAGCGTTCCGATCGCGGAGCAGACAGTCTGAATCCCCACCCAAGGTGGTTGCAGCAACATAGTCGGTACAGAGGCACTGGGATCAGTACCCCATTGAGAGGGGGGCAGTGTAACAATACGGAAACTGTTGCGCATGCACTTCAAACATGCTCTTATGCCTGTTGATTATCGTTATATTTTTCCGGCGTTATCAAGGTCAAGGTGCCACCAGGTTGATCAGGTCAAGAAAATCTTGCACCTTGTTAGTCCCGATATGCCAGTAATGTGATTGGTTTCAACGGCCGAACCGTCTTTGGTAAGCCTTTAATCGACGTTCATTTTGGTCCATTCGTCGCATTGTCCTGGACCGCGTTGTGGGCGATGTTCACTGTTCTTCTAATATTACTGGATATTTCGTCTATGGGTTCTGTAGGAATGACGTTTCCGTGAGAAATCCTGTATGAGGCTTGTTATTTTCATTTTGTGTTTCAGTCGCCTTCACGTCGTACTGTATCAGTATTCTCATTGTGGTCTCCAACCACTAGCCTCCTGGACCGGCCGATATACTAACATCAATGAAGTCATTTGACGCCGCTAATTGGTTTCATGCACATTCACTAATCAGGGTCATATGGACTACACGCTTCCGATCGGTTTATAGGGCTGCAGGAACCACAGTATTCAGTTACTTTTGCTGCACTTCTGCAATATAGCCCGTCTTCCTCTCTACGTTCAGTGGACAAAACAATACCGGCTCTTACACGATGTGTAGAGTGAGTTGATAGCCGGCTTTATCATTTTGGCTACGGGAATTAGTGCGTTCTTACTGCCGGTAAGTCTTTGAATATAACTGCAGTGGACGGTCAATGTGATACTTCTCTTCTTGACATTTCATTTTTCGCTGTCAGCAAAACCACCCATGCGCCCAGTAGTAAGCAAGGCCTGTGCCATCTCGGCTGTTGTATATACAGGTGCCGTACTAACGCTGAAGTGAATTGTAAGTGTTACGTATTTACCTTGTATCCGCAGTCCCGTTACCTAGGCCAATTCCTAATTATCATAGTTCTCTTGACAAGAAATAGACTTATACCTGTTTTTCGACTGGTCCTACTTCAAGCATTTCTAGTCACTTTCATGATTTCAATGCGTTCATATACCCGGGTAAATTTAGTGTATATGCTGTTGTATATTTTTGTCGCATGTTCCGAATCCCCGGTGGTATGCAGGGAACTGGATCTATGTGAGCTGCAAGACAGATAGAATCACCACCCCCATGTGTACAGAGCGTACCAAAGACTGTTGCTGCTCATCCCTCTCAGTGTACGTATCTCAATGCATAGCAGAATCATGTAGTAAGTTTTGCAGAGCCTGTTACATTTTACTCTCTTGTTACACACTATTCTTCATACTTGTTACGTTCATTGTATATGTTGACTACTTGCCTGTTGTTCAAATCAATACGCACTTCGTCCTCGCGCGCCTCAGCTTCTGCCTGTATGTTATCGTTAACGCCGAGAGCTAATTGTCTCAACAGTTCATTTTAGCACGGTGGAGGAACTGAATTCGCCTGAATTTCTTTGTTATTCAGGTGGAACGTTATTCCAACATATAGCGGACTTAGTGTGGTGAAATGTATCGTAAACAGCTACTGTGGATTGTTTTGTAACACTTTCGATTCATTTTTTTGGGTACACTACAGTTTACTGTTGAGCAGTTAGGGCTGAAAATGAATCTGTACTTGAGAAACCGTGTGTAAGTCTCACTCGGAAAAGAGCTTATGATCCCAAAATCCTGACCTATCTAAACCGCGCTTCATTTTGAGATTCCGAGTAAAAATGCGGATGGTACCGAGCCCAACAATTAAATGTCACTGGTGGATGAGCAGGCAGTCTGCTTTAAGAAGGCTATTACTTGAATTTTGCCCCCGTTACCTGGAAGTGGATGTGAAAGTGTACCTAGTATGATATCAAACGGGTTCCATGAAAAAATTATATCTCTAGGTTCTGCCAAAATAGGACGCGAAAATCTATCAGAAGTTGCATCCTGCTACACTATGGTTAAGACTATTCAGAGGCACTTAGTTTATTTTTGTCAACCATAAGTAACTGTTCATCCAATCAGGACGGAGCATTCCGGCGGATCAGAGACAAAGTCGAAGAAGGTGACCGGGATTTAGTATTGACTGTTCGCATGCACTGATACCAGTTCGTGCTTTCATATCTAGAAGACCGGATGGACAAACATGTCGATGACGTTACCAGACGTGGTAGAACGGCTGTCGCCAAATCTGCCTCGCTGATGACCTGAAGTTGTCAATAAGAAGACAGGGAACCAAGGTTGATTTTGCGCAAATCTTTTAGATAAACGACCGAATGTTGCTAGACTTCAATATAAGATGCTTTTTAATTTCCGCCACTCCGAATGGCAAAAGTGATAAACGTAGAGCCAGGCTCCCCCAGAGGGTGGACAGATACCATTTGTGTTCGGGTGGTCGCAAAGTGCCAGGGTGCCGACGACTTTCCAGATTGTCGTAAGATAATATAACAAATCACAGACTTGCCTAAAGACAAATAATATACCCAAATCATATAAGATATTTGCTCAATGTTCAGTACTTGATTGTGGTAAACGACACCACACGTTAATGCACTATAACGTACCAGCTCGAACACCCGCCAGGAACCCAAACAGCATACACTGCACATCACCGTCCACAAATTTCAGGAATGGCATCATGAGTTTCGTTCCAGTTTAGCTGGTGGGACTCAGGGGTGTAGTAAATACATACGCTTTTCTGGATAAAGTTTCTGATTCGAGGTTCATTGGTAAGAAGTTGGTGAGAAGGCACAGGTATTAGCATGGACGTTTGCTGCTTAATCACTGACAGCCAGCATGAATATTGTCAAATTTATTTGGAATTGCGTTCTATATTTTGTGAATCATCTGTAAGAGTAAGTCGACTCCTAGCAATCTAGTGTTTGTTAGTCAACCGGTTAGCTGTTGTAGTTGGGAATACGCAAACGTACTTAGCTTAAACTGAAGGCTAGTTTCTAAGGGCAGTAAAGAAAACACAGCAGGTTGACCAACGAAATCGTAATGTGGCCCGGACTATGTGTAGCGTAACTAGTCTAGCAGTTAAATAACAACACTACAATGCTAGATTGCGAATTAAAATCACTACACTACTCATTGAAACTGCAAGTTGTTGTAGTGATTGCGCTGGTTCTTCTTCAGAAGCTCAGAAGTCCTCGTGTGCACAGACTCAATCGCAGATGCTTCATCGGTAACTGAATTCAAATTTAAAACAAACTTGGAAACAGGTATTTCAGTGTCACATAGTATATCCTAAGTGTAAGTTGAATTATTTGTGATTTGATCGACATATCTGTGGTGAACTGAATCACATTCGACACATGCGAACGTCGATATTGCTTAGTTCTATCCCACTAGAAGGTTAAATTTCGTTGTCACGAGGAACAGCAACTCCAGCTGATGGTTGTCGAAATACAGTGTTCGAATATCTTGACTGGACTTTGCCCCGTTGTCATATGAGCTGCATTCTCGCATTGCATCAAAAGATGTCAACAACTTAATCGAGCTCAGCAAAAGTGGTTGTATTCGGTGATGTTGTAACACTTTAAAAGGTACGTACGGATTCCTAGGCTGCTTCATTTGATTGGTAATGGCTGGGTGCAATCAACAGATATGGGGAATGCAACCCATTCTGGAAATCTTTTACCTCCCGACAGGTAAAATGGTTGGCGTTGTTGGCAACCATTACACAGGGGAATCCTTCTTGGCTAACAGTCTTCTGAAATGCAGTAACCGTGAAATCGGTACATATTGAAGTCATGGGACACACCTCTGGTCAGTGCTAATAGGACTCAGGTATGACCAAAGCATAGAACTTGTCCAGGAACGAACCACAATAATCCTATGGGGGAGCTGCTAAACTTTACACCTCAAGCATGGGGTCCAGTTGGATGGCCTGGAAGGACTTGTGTGCATACCACTAGAACAACCGCGTTTTGTTTCAGCGATGTCTTCATCAACCTCCGGCGATCAAAATCTCAAACGTACATTGACGTCATTTTTTCTATACCAAGATGACTGGAATGCAGGTCATGTAGATGGACGTGGCACAATAGTTTTTTATTGCTATACAATGAAACACCGTCGGGAGTAACTAAAAGCTCTTCACAAAGAGCGTCAAATTCTGGGAAATTGTGTTTTATGGTTGCATTCCGTCCTTTGCGTGTGGTTGAAATAAAGGAATGAAAATATGTTCTCTTGTCAGAAATGAGATTCGCTCGACTTACTGATAACAGTTGAACAAACAACACACACAATTCCCCATCTCTGTACGGCAAGTGTATCTGAAGAGGCGGTAGGCACGTTGTATGTACTCAGATAGTCAATATCTGATGTGGTTAGTTGTAATTGTGAAATGAGAACGGAACAGATATATATGGTGATGAGTAACAGCCGAATGAACGGTGAGTGCCAACCTTGAATTTGTATACAATCATACCGCTGGACTAAGAAGTTTCAACGTACACAAAACTGGATGCCTGTCTTACTCTATTTCACCACATATGCCCGCAAGAAGCATCCGTAATCACATTGTAATGAGGACAAGTGATTGGACTATACTACTGAAACCACCACTGTTCGGTAGCGGGACAAAAGTATGACTTTTGACATTTAAATGACCGCGGGAATAATAGAAGAAACCTTGGAGTGAAGCTTGGTGTGAAATGGTTCTCGTTATATACTGTGACTGTCTATTGGTAACCATGGCAACCGTGACATTCTGGAACTTAAGTTGTATGCACATTAATGGACTCGTCTGTTGTCATGTTGGAACGCATAACCCATTCACTGATTTCCCGAATAAACAACCTTTGCGCCGTCCGCATTCTTGATTCACAGCAACAGTTGAGGGAAGCTTAAGAGAAAAACGGTCGCAGAAAAACCCTCATGACAAAAATGCTCAGTAAACGACGCAATTTGTCTTATGAGCAACAGTCAACACAAGTCCCATCGGGGATAAAATCACAAAAAGGGGTTATGCTTTTTTAACAAAGTTTGAAATAAAACGGAAAGGATATTGACGAAAACCCATAAGCCGATACAACTCAAACGTTTTTGGGCTGAAGACCTAATACAGAAATAGAATTCGCTCGGTATCAGGCTAAAACGTGGTTTAATCAACCAAATACGTAGAAAAGAAAAAAACTGTAGTATCGAAAGCACACTTGGCGAAATTAGTGTCAACACTGTATACAAAGAATCTCTCAGGTAACGCGAGCAATCTGTAATCATGAGTACGTTTGGTAGAACTGTGCGCAATAACGTCATCCTGACAAACTGCAACCCATTCGAGATTAGCGTAGACTGTCTTAATCATGTCCAGGAAAACTGCTAGAGAAACATTCAGTTCAAGATTTGAAAGTTATAACAGAAAATTAGAGTGGAGTGTTTATTGTAACAAACAAACTGGAAGCAGTTTCAAGGAGAATTTACAAGTGTGCACCATTGGAGTCAAGTGAACTGTTTTAACAAATCGATGAAGAATGTCTACCAGTTCCACTGTAGTATGGCGTTTCTGAAGCAGGCAATTATTTAGAATAATGCCGTAGTCACAGCACACTCTCGATGTTCCATTGTTACGCTATAAAGGCCTTACAATTGAAATAGCCCATGTAGATGATATCAAAAACTCATTATTCTGTGGTGACCAGCAATCGTGTGGCTTCTCTAAAGAGCCCGGCTGCAACCATGGTTTTCTGACTGTCTGTCCTGTACGCAGGATTTGATGCACGTCTGCTATAGGAGGCCTGATACGAATTCAATGCCACTTCTTTCAGCCATGCAGGTAATAGCATGCAGAGAATGCTTGCCAGTTTCTTAACGATTCATCTATTATTCCATTTTTCAAGGCCGTTTAGCCGGGAACTTTACCAGCATTGTATAACACACCCTCGAATATCCTATACACTTTTCGACGGCAGGTGGTTATCGGCTGTAAAAATGACTGTGATTGGCGGAAAATTTTGTTGGCGGTCATTTGGAACGCGATAAGGGGTTGGTGTTTTGAAATGACGGCTTTCTCGTTGGTTATGACGTTTCTTCTGGCTACTCCCGGGAGTGGGTGGCGTGAATGAATAGGAATTATGCCATTTTTGTCGATTATGCAAGTGTTTGGTGGATGTAAGCCTGCGTGCTGTTTGGATAGATTCATATTGTGATACGTATCCCTGTGTGTAGCCGCAAAATAGGTAAATGTTGGGTTTAGAATTTCTGCTCGAGCGAAATCTTTGGTTTTAATCATGTTATGTTGAACGTGTAGTACATGGAACATGGTCATAGTGCTAAATGATGTTCCATTGTCTGTGTTTCGATTGAAGTGGTTACTGGGTCGTTGGCGTAGTCTACATCGAGTTAATGGTGCATAGCCTGAAGGTAAGTTACTACGGAAGGAAGTCTTGCCTGAAGACCATTTGCTCAAGCGATGGAACATTACAGGGGGCGGAACGATACTTCCTGTACTGTTTCGCCTTCGGTTGGTAGTGGTCCGGTCGTCGTAACTTGGGATGCATTATGTGCTCCCACTGCTGTAATAGTTTATTGTGTGATGGGTTTTAATACCAGCCGTAAGAAAGATATGCACTACTGGCAAGCTCTTGGGTGAAACTGAAGTCTTTTCGAAAGGGACCGACTTGAAAGCCCGGTATTGAGATCAGCGTGGATCTTCTCAAATTCGTGAACGGTGTTCGACGTCATAATTGCCTCACAAGTACAACCGTGCCTGTTTACATTATCCTGTGAATGTGAAAAAAACTACAAACCATTAACACCGAAGTTAGTGTGTTGACGAATGTGTCCAAGTTTTACTCGTGACTGTATAATGAATCCGCGTAACTTCCACTACTGTAGGCGACACTCATTAGGATAAGAATGTTTTACCTATTACCGCTGGGACAATCGCCCCACCGTTCAAACTAATGGGTGTTTGTATTCTGTAGGTCTACCGGAATTTCCTTCAACATTCGTCCTCTCGGACGGCTGTCACGCTGTTGTGCTAAAGGTTCTCTCACGTCCAACTTCCTAGCGCCTTTAATTGTTGCGTGGAAGTCGGCCTGTAAATGTCGTCAGTGCCACGTTTTTTGTTGTGACGCCCCATGTACTGATTTATGTCACTTGCAACGAACACTAAGAGTGACGCTGCGTTGCCTGCTGACTATAACGGTGCCCTCCGTAACAGGAATAGTTTGCTTGAAGTGAGGAAACTAAAGAACATTAACAAGGTGTTCCTCACCTTATGTCACACCTACAGCAATTTATTAATAGTGCCACGCGTCCAACTGTACAAAACCATCTAGGTATCGGTCGCCTTATGTTAGTGAATTTATTCGATGTCCAACAGGAGGTGTCTAAATCAGACGTTACGGAACTTTCGCAAGCGAAGTATCATTTCACGCTGGTCAACCATCTCGGTTTATCGCACTCGCTTTATTTCACGAAGTGGACCCACATCTAGTTCATGGTAAAAGGCGGAGACACGTAGCGATGTTAAATGTATATTTCGTAACTGTGGCATACACAAAGGTCGATGGTTTATACACCAGAGTCCCGTTAGACCATCTGGGAGATGGTTTCCACCACTGCACCACTTTGAGGTGGGGTTGGACTTTGCAGTGGCCCCGCCCACCCAGCAACATAACATTTGGAACTGATGAGTGCGGCGAAACGGAACGGGCGGTGAAAAATGGAATGAACGCATGAGTTGCATTGCGCAGCATGGCATAGAGGGGTTAATGCAGGCAAGCGATGGCAATGCAGATTGTATGGTTAACGCTTCAATGAAAGCAAGCCAGCAAAGCAAACTGGTAGGCGCAAAAAGCGAAATGCATTAACAAAAGCGACATTTAAGTGTACCGGATATTCGGACGTCCTGTGCACTGTTCATGCCATCAACAGCAACATTTGTCACACCGGACCCAATCGTCTGAACGTCCCTTGTTGGCGTCAGCTGATTAAAGCTGTCCAACATGAATTTGTAAGAAAACAAACTTTCGTTTGTAAAGAAACTGTAGAATACGCTCCTACCTTTATCATCACAAGTTGTAACAACTAAGTGTCATAAATGATACGCACCATTGTTGCACTCCGCCGTTGAATCAGCCAGTATTACGGTCTCATGATGCAAGTACAATTCCTGAAGCCTCTCCGTCGTAAATGACAATAGCAACAGTCTAGCTTCAACGTCCGTTTTCGAATACATTGGTCAGAACGGTTCTAACATTTTCTGTATATTCTCTAGATCGTAGTCGGAATATCCTTGCATCTGCTTTCTCCTTCTTAACAACCTCACATCACTACGACTCATTACTATATCATATTCACGCTTGACGTAAACGATTACTTCCAGCGTCTTATGGAAAGTGTCTAAGGGCCCATACACCGCTTCCTCTGCAGTACTTTCCAGTTTACAATTGCTCGGAAGAACACCCGAGTCAACAGACATCGTCCGGTGATTGTGAGCAAGATAATTGTATGACATCCATCCTTGTATGATACATGGGTGAAGGAGGGACACAGAAAGTTCTCAGACTTGTAACAACATATAATGAGGACAAAACACCACAAACTCACCCGTTATTTACAACAGTTTGTCTACTTTCTTGAGCAATGAACACAAAAAGGTGGCACTCCTTGTACATTGCACATTCCGGAATTTCTTTGCCAGAATTTCGGAAGTACTGAACACGTGTAACACAATTTCTTCAAAAATAACTCGTCTCAGTCTACCTTTGAAACATTCGCAACGGCTTATCGAATTCCGCGAAGGCGTTTCAACGGAAACCCTCCGGAGAGTAAGCACGAAAAACTCCAAGGCTCACCAGTTTCGACATATTGCGCGATGACCGGTTATCTGACGGCCACCGCAAGTAAGTCCAATTTACACCACGCACTAGCCAATACGAAGCCACAGCATCCCACGTCAGCCTGTGCACACTCTACAGCCGATAACCCACTCGACTCTTTTCGCCTGGGCATGTTCTTGAGTGTCGGCGAGTTAGCTGGAACACACCTTGCGCTTCTTCCCTTTATTTCGGCTGTTGTCGTTGGTCTTATATTAGGCTACAGCCAACTGTTTATCATATTTCCAAACACCGCCGGGTATACACGGTTTGTTTCTAAACCCTACTACTACACTCTTTTATTTCGATGCCTATAGCAACTAGGTTTGGATTGTTCATCAAGAAGAGTCTTAAATTGCTAGTGGACAAGGGTCAAGCACACACCCGATCGCAGTTTTAGCATCTTGAAATTGCTCACAGAGAGCTCTGGTAGATTATAAAGATGGGTAGTGAGATCACCTTCGACGTCCCCAAAATTCAAAACTCCCTGCGACGTGAGAGTTGCATTGCCAGTACCACCGCACCGGTTCACATTACCTTATGAATGTAAATTTACTAAAAATCACTAGCATCAAAGTTAGTGTGTTGGCGTAGGTATCGCAGTTTTGCTCGTAGCTGTATGATGATGCCGCGCCATCCTTGCCATTGTACGCTACATTCATTAGGACAACAGTGTTTTAGCTACTACCGTTGGGAACGCCGCTCAACCAATGTGACGTTTGTTTGAATTCTGATAGTCGACTGGAAGTTTCATCGACATTCGTACTCTCTGGTATCTACCGTGCGGTTGTGCTGAAGGTTCCCTCACGTCAAGCTCTCTAGCGCCCTTAATCGTTGCGTTGAAGCCCGCTAGTGGACGGTCCACCGTCTTCTCACTGTGACTTCCGATCCGCGTTAACATAAGGCTGAGAAAACCTTGCGTGTACGAACCTCGGAACTAGCATCACGAGAGATGTCTTACACAGTAATAATAACTTTCCTGAGGACCAGGGGTATTGATGTCGAAAACTTGTTATCCGCATTTTCTTAACCTCCATGCACGTTGACTTCTCATTGGCCATAAGAATGCGGACGTAATTTATCCCAAGATTGACGTAATTCATCCCGAATTTGCCGTAATTCATCTCTTAGTTGAATTTGTACTTTATCACCGAAATGACATCTTGAAGTTTGAAGTTGAGTAAATGCACGAATATCCTGATTTTCTTTCCTTATTATAGTATGACATTTCGCTCTGTCCGCAGCCTCGAAGTTGACAGGCTGAACATGCTTAAACAGCAGGTGCTTCAAAAAAGCATACGGAAGCGAAATGTCCATCGGGAAATGCTAGATTTTTCAT
>LUCH01001320.1:0-10043 GCA_013368495.1 Paragonimus heterotremus
ATTTTCTCAGTTCGTGGATCAACAAATTTACAGTAGTCATTCTGGACTTTCATAGGATTCCTCGGAAATTTACGGATTGGGGTGAACCGAGATTGTTTATGTGCATCTGAATCTAAGTATCCTCGTTCTAACTCACTTATCTCGATGACTAAACCATCTGAGTGCTCAGTTTACTGTCCTAAGTATGTGCGTCAAGTCCGAGCCTGAATTCCTGATGCAATTACTTCAGACTGGTGGGTTGTTTGAGATCCGGCACAACCGGACGCTAAAAGAGTGTTGTCTCCAAGTTAAACGGCTTATTTGATGTTGTAATTTTAGCAAGTTATCTTCGAAATGGTAATTCTCACTAGGCACAATTATTTTTCATAAGGAATGTTGGGAGTAATGGAGGATCCTATATGCTGAAAGCAAGTCTCCTTTGATATGCTGTTAATATTTTGAGAACTTACCTAGTTTGCGTAACCTGTCTGTTTAAGGTCACACTTCGTTTGTGACTACGTTGTACCTTCTCAATGAGAGTAACGTTCTTCACGAAATAGGGACGACAAGCCGAATGGGGTGCACTATCGAATTAGGTATAACAGTGAAATAATCTAAGTGAAAATGTCCATCCAGTCTTGTGAGTAACCCCAGTGTTGAGTTGGCTCTCTTGCCTATAAGCGCACTGTTGGAAGATAAGCTAAGGTCACTTGAGACAATCGTGCTTAGGTTGAGTTCACGTGTGAGAGTACCCGGTTTTTTACTCCCCCATTCCACAAAGTAATCTGTGCAGCCGGAATGAAGAGTGTGTGTCGCTTTGTATTTCGCCGCGTTACATTTGGGGCGGTTTTTTGTGACCCGGCGGTGTAATGAGTTTCAAGCATTTCGTATCTTCTCATTTCCAGTCACGACTCACTGTTGCTGTGCTGCACCTTAGCGGATTCTCACCGGATTTCACTCAAAGGCAAATCGCTGGCATGATAGGTAACCCGTGAATTTAGTCTGTGGGAGATCTATTCGTTAGGCATTTAACCGGCCTATTTTTCGAAATCAGATGAACACATTGTAGACAAGCCCCTCCTCACGCGGAATACTGTTATTGCGTTAAAAAATTGTGGTTAGGCCTTGGTTACCATCCCTGTGAACTGCACAACGAAATCGTCTGGCTCAACTTCGTCAGATGCCCTGGTTTTCACAGCCTAACCCCACTCATGTATACCAAACTACCCCAGAGACTTCTTTGGTAGTTCCTTGTCTTTGTGTGTACTCTCACCCTTAGATTGTTGTACTCATGAAAAGTTGCATTGGTCGCTAGCACAGGTAGATCTTTTGCTGATAGAGAAGGTTGATATAATCTGTCATAGTTATCTGCTGTTTGTGCAAGACCAAAACTTCTTTATGATAAATAACGGACACCATTTTTTAGCCAATGAATCAGTCGTTTCAACCCTGAGGAGCATCTAGTATAATTGGGCGATAGCGGGTAAGCTGAAGTTGTCTGTTTCAATTACGCTTTCTAACCATTTCATATGGTTTTCACTCAGTCTCTCCTCTAACCGCTCGGTAAGTTGGTGTGCCGTGTGCAAAGAAAACCTCTCAGCGTTCGCTTACGTGAGTTAATCGTGTTACCGCGACAATGGTCGATGCACATGCCAAAATTCATTTCCCAGTCCAACCAGGGGTGGAAGGAAAGGAGGTTTTTAGTACAGAACATTTTGACAGCTCAATTCCATTCCTCTGTTTTGGCTTGTTAGACGCGCGTTGTGCACACATGTGTTGTACTAAAGTGAGACGGACCAACAAGGGGAGTCGATCCAAACATATTAGGAGGATTGTCACTTTCCAAACTGCCGCGATATCTACTCATCATCCATGCTGTAGTTCTGGCAATCGTCTTAGTATATTCGTTGTCTGGATGGGGCTGGGGAAGGTGGGTCACTCATTGTCAAACCCCGTTGTCACGATGATCAAGTTGCACACAACTTGCGGGTTTTTGCATGACAGTCGGTTAGGAAGCGAGTAGATGAAAGGCACTGCGTGTGAGTACTTCTGCCTATTAAGAGACCCGGTTGCGGTAGTCTCACACAGCCTGAGCATGTGCCTTTTATCACTCATACGGTCTTTTTAACGAATTCATTTGTCGGTTATGAAATTCCAGGTTGTAAAAAGCAAAAACAATCAGTAGACTAACAAAAACTTGTGTGTCCAACATTGTGCGCGGAAATGTTCTGACTTGCCATTCAGGCGGTTAGATTTGCAAATTCTAAATTGTCATTTACGAACCAGTCGACTTGTGTATTTTTAGCCCTCCTCTGATAGGTGTGTTGTTCTTGTTTCTTTTCCAAAAGCTAATGAGGACAGATGACCCTATTTATTGTTCCCCAGTTCATTTCTTGAGAGTTTCTTTGAGCATCACCAGCCTTTCGAATGGCTGTAGAAAAAATGTGCAAAACCAATCACACCATGTATACAATTCGCACGAACTGGTGGTATCCTTTATAGGTTTGTATGCGTGTGAAATGGGTAACACCGGGAAAATGTCAATATGAACATCACACATATCGGTTGGTCAGGCTTGCATTTTTGCGTTCCTTGCTCTTTACGATCAGTCACTGTTCTACGCGCGTACGCAGTCAATTTTAACCACAGGTTCGTGGATCTACGCCCTATTATACTAACTTTTGACGTCAATATCAACCAATCAAGCTTTGATGTGTTTCACAAAAGTGCCGTTCTCCCTATAAAACACTTGGAAAAGTCACCGGGTGTGGAAACCAACTGATTTTCTGTAGGGTGTAGTTGTTCATTCGATTTGGATTAAAACATTGATAGTGGAATCTGGGGAAACCCCGGACAATCATTACAGGCGTTTGTCGCACATATCCTTGCAGACACCGTTCTGAGCTGAATTACGATTCCATGCATCTCAGCACAAACCCATCACAAGAAACACGTTCGATGGGTCTCACGGTCAATGGCGTCCATGACTAACCACGTGGGTGGTTGTTTTCCACTGAACTGCTGCTTATATGCAAGTCGAACGTCATGTTGAGGTGGCGGGTCATTGGCTCAAAGTAACGCCGGTGTGTGATGTCTATTCTGATCCCGTCCATAACCGAGTGCATATTGCATCGATCATCTTTTCTTCCTCAATGTTAGCATGTGATCGCAGTCAACAACCGTCTCAAGCCTACAGGCCGACACACGTTTGGTTGAGTTGACGTCTCATATGTCTGTTTGGGCTTAGACACTGCTCTTATTTAGCTGGGATGTGCCAGCCTGTCAGGCTGTAGCAGTAGCAACAATTAAGTTCCTGTACTCACGACCGAATTTTCTGTCGTGTTCTCACTTGTTTGAACTTGGTGTGTCGCAGGTGAATGTCCTTGTAACAAGGCGATGTTCCCCTTTCTGGTGCAGATTTAGAATCACGCACTGCGTTCTAACATATTGGATCCCTATGTACCATAACATTAGAGGAAACTTGGTTGGTAGATTTAAATGTTTGAACACCAGCCCAGTATTTGTTGTTTTCAATTCGAACAGAATGCTGACCTTTATTCACAGTAAGCGTAGATGACGCATTTCAATCAGGAATTGGGCACCTGAAAGTGTTTTTCACTCGTTTTTTGAAACGAGGGTTACTTCTTTGTATCACAGTGCACTGGAAACAGACGACTTGACATTCGATCACTGACACGACCACGTTTACCGTTCGGACCGTTTCCTCCGACTCAGAATACCCTGTACCGTGTTCGTAACCCGCTAGAAGCTTATACACTTGGTCATCCTTTTTTTTTTTCAATTTTCGCCAAACAGACATTTTTTGGCAATTGGTACAATTACCATTAGTAGTTTGGCAATGTAGGTAGGCCTATATTTATGATCGTATTGCCTATCAACTTACAATCGAGCGGCCAAACTTGATTAGCTGACGAGATGTTTCCTTCACTTTTCGGCGACTTCACGATAGTCTGTGTTTTATGAACATAAACGTGACATAGTTTTGGTAACATTTTCCAGCCTCTTTTCTTATACACTTGACATTCAACAAGAAATCAAGGGGTGTTCTAATCGACTATGAGTACAGGGGCATGCATACGTTCATAGATTCTAGACATAAAGACATGGCAAACGTGGACAGTATTAACATAATCTGTAACGATTTATGACAAGTGAAGAGATCTCTAACTGATTACAAGTTTCTGTGTGTCAATTTTGCGTGGCATTTTTGCTTAAATACAAGTTGTTACAAAACTGACAAGTCATCAAACGTGCTCACCTCTAATGATAAATAGTTAGATATAGTAGGGAATTTTATTAACTTTGGAGTTGTGTCTTTTGCAGCAGAATATGTGGTGTGATCACTAGTTTGATAGCTGAAGTCCAATTGACGTTTACCAACCCACACCACCACTGTTGTTGCAACATATTAGTCTTTCTATGGAGGCCTATGTATATAGTGAACTCTGCGCTAGCCGTCCCCGTAAACATCCGCAAAATCGAATTAATTTATGCAATATCTGTCTTCGACTATTGGCCAGCTATCGAAGCGTACGTACTGGCGACCGAATCAAATTGTGCATAGTTCAACTGTGAGGATGCAAATGATGTAGGATGTAGCTACTACTCAATGACACAACGGCTGAGCAAAGAGGCGAGGACGCAAACAGTGTATCGTTTAAGTTAATTTGACGGTGCGATTAAACCATAGGTCTGCCAAAAATCGATGTCTTAGCCCATGTGCAACTATCTGTCGTTCTCTTTGTTCCTGGAATTAGCGCACATTTTGGTGTTGGATCTTTCGTTTTCATGAATAAGCCGTCCGTCCTCTCTTTCCACTAACTGGATCTATTGCTTTCTTTTCCTTTTTTGTTGGTACGTTTTGTTGACGCTTTTTTAACCTGGCTGATCGTCTCAGATTGCACGTCACTTTCAACTGTCGAATGGCTGTCAGCACCCTGTAATGCTAACATTCGAATGAAAGGATACTACCTAACATTTTGAAAATACTGGTAACTGTTAACTTTGGTCAATATATACACACTTCTCAATCACACATACCACCATATTGTGTGGCAAAATCAGTGGCAGGACCAGACATGTTACGTTGTCGAAATCCATTGATGTTTAACCCATTCACTCCTCCTGGCGTTTATAACGACTGTTGCTGACCGACCAGTCATTCTACGCGATATAAGTCCTCTCTCCCTCTACTTTCCTAGACACATTTGCCCCTCACTAGTTTGCAAATCGTAAAATCTTGTTTTCTTCAATTATGTTTGTGGACCATCAGAACTGTGAAACCTAGTTTTTGTTAATTTTCTGTTCGTAGAATCTGTCGATTATTGAACACAGTGCTCACGTTTTTTTGCTGTCGGCTTCACATGTGCCTGATCATCATTCCAATCACGTGTTCGATGACGAGTGTTGTAGGTACAGACCTGGTCATTAGTCTACAACAGAAACTATCATTCAAGATTTGGTTGAACTGCAGATGTATATAAATAAGGTAGCCCTTTTTGTCATTCTGCGAAGTATTTATTTGGTTTTATTAATGACCAGTACGAAGAGACTCGAGTTCGATCATCCGTCTGCCTAGATTGGACAATAAATTGATCACACTGACAGTCACTCACGTTGGACAGGTCAGTCGATGGAGGTTTGACAAACTGAGTTCTAGACTTTATCTGAGAATGTTGATCGTTTTCTTGTCCAAGTCCTGGCCTCTCTGCATCATCTCAGCTTGCAAACAACCATACGTTTTAATTACTTCGCTGCGTACATTGTTAGTTACTTTGCACAGTCTTGCTGTCAGTGTCTCTGTTTTTACCAAACATTATGAAAAACGATTGGTAGCCGTTCAGTTTCCGACCTGTTGATTATCACTCCCTCCTCACAAACTGGTCTTGATCATCCAGCACTCAACTGAATTTCGCATGCACAGAATCGTGACTGTTGTTTGCAGTGCATATCGCGCGACGTGGCAGTTTCGTTTGTTCGTGCGCTGCTGACTAAAAAAAAAATAGTTCTAACCTAGACCATGAGCACAGTTCGGAACGTGACTCTTCGTTCTTTCATCCGAATCTGCTTCTCTGTATACACTTCAACTTACATTTATAGTGTTCTGTCTCACACAGTTGTCACGGATTTTGGACTGAATTTCGTGGTTCAGGCGGAATATACAGTGCCGCATTTAGTGCGCACGAAACTGCGCATTTCATGTGGAAGCTTGTTGTGCGTCAGCGGAATCCTAAACTTAGCGTTGTCTTAACTGTGCCTCTCCAATCCGTTTTCTCATACCTGATGTTCGTGCATTTTTGGCGCGATTGCCTTCTCTGTTGTCTAATTAACCATTAAAGTGAAGACTGAACCAGTTTCACATTTGTCGTTCTGTCTGTGAAACGGGTCGCTGTTGTTGTAAGTGAGAACTGAACCACACAGGGTTGTAATCTCTTGCCCGGGTTTTCACCCGCATAAGAATCATCACAGTCGCAGGTGACTCGACAAGCATAGTGGGAGATAGATCTGTTTGGAATTATTGGTTTTCACCGGTGTTAAGGGGATCCTGGTTGCTGCTTTCCACTTAACCTTAAGGCTGAGACTAAGCAGGTTTGCTCAATGGAGATCATTTGTCTCATTGCACCATCGTCCTCGAAGGTCAAATTTAGTTCCACGTTTTTCCTTGCCTAGTCCAACGGCTTACTTTTTAGAATGTGTGATAAGTCTCATATGATTTCCGTTTGGGATTTGGGTTCATTGTTAGTTTGGATTCGTCCCCCAACTAGTTAAGAGTGCGGATGTCAATCACATGCTTATTGTGAGCTCTCACCAACGCGCGGTCGTACTCCGTTAAGGGAAAGAGTACGAACCTTCAGCTTGAATGAGTTACATGTAGGAAAACTTTTCTTCGAAAGTCGTGTTCACTTTTGCTTCATGTTTACAATAGATATGAAGGCTAGCTATACGTAGACGGTCTTATAAATTTGAACATTCTCGAGGAAACAGGGCGATGTCTTGCGTGTTCAGTTTATTCAACTCGTCTTATCCGACTGCGTTAAATGTTCGGAATATCCCGAAGAAATAAGATACCTGGCTTTTGTATCACTGGCCAGAAATTCTTCCGGTGCATTGGAATATAAAGGGAACTTTACATAAAAGTCGTCAACTCAGTTTTTTGAAAGCAGCCAAACGCAACGTTTTGTCTGCACATCATGGATGTCATGCTGTCCTGGTATTGTGGACGTAGTGCGTAAAAACGATGGTAAACGGAGACAGGTTATCATCAGCAGTGACGTGGTTAATTGGACTCAGCATCATGCCACACAATGTGAACTACCTTGTTGATGACGTTTTATCACGACCGAAATGGTCACCGTCCATCTTCTGTGGATCGTAAAGTTTAAACATTTCAGAGAACCAGTATGTTATTTTATTATTCAGTATACTCCTAACTCCCCCCCCGGTTTTCTGCTTTCCGTGATGTGCACCTAAATACAGTTATTGAACCGTTAATTTACTTCACCGAGTGTGGTTATCAGTAAACCTCATTGGTCTTTCTGAACATTGGATGTGCTTGAATGTTTTATGGACTGGAGAGTCCGGCAAGCTGACAAACCTGGACTTCGATGACTTGCGAGTACTGAACTGTCAATCGCCCCTCTTTGTAAGCCAATCAAAGATCCTAGGTTAGACTGAGAGTGGCAGTTAGATGGTCAGTGTCAGGGAGACAAAAATTTTGTGAAATTCGGCAGTGCAATAGCAGCCACCTGTTTAAGTTTCAAAGGGTAATGTTTACTTGAACTTAACTGCACCCTCTCTTTAAGTACACGTCTAATGATATCTGTTATCTCGTTTCATTTTGTTTTTCTACGTTCTACATTTGCTGTGGCACCCGAACCAAACGTATGTCTCCAGACTTTGTAGTTCAGAAAAGTCATACCTGCCTTTTAAATTACAAGAAGGAGGGGAAAACGAATCGGTTTGACAGTCTTCTGTATGTTTTACTCTTCAGCTGTGGGATTGCACGTGGACTTAGATGCTATCAGGCTGCTCCAATTAAGACAAGAGACGTAACACGGCTATTATAACCCAAGAACTGTCAACCAACATTATAACCCTTGTTTTATCTGTGCTCAGTACCTAGTTGGAAAAAGCTTTCTGCTATTCCCAGATTAAAAAGCTTTCTCCATCTCTTTCAATTGTTCGACCAGGTATTGCTCACGGTCTTTGCGCAAACTTTTAGTCAGTTTGCGTTTAAGTTCTCGACGGTCGTCATCATGTTCAGAAGCAGGTGGGATCGAACGACGCTTGTTCATGGGGTTTATCGACGTGACAGAAATCTAGTTCTGTCACAACTGAATAGCTCCATCGGAACGTGCGTTGAACAAGTAAGGAAAAAGGCGGCCTTCAGACGAGCTTTATTTGCTGCTCAGCCCGAAAGCAAAATAGCGGTTTACAGCAACTGTATTTATAGGTTTGGGGCGGCCTTGGACCTAAGTCGCCGAATGGACCAATCAAAGGCAAGCACAACTTCTCGAACGTTCCAGAATCCTGGCGGGCGTTCAAATTCCCAGAAAATGAAAAAATCCATTTTCCATGGATATGAAGCTAATTTTTGGGAAAACGTGTCTCTTCTCAACAGCTTCATTGAGCAAAGTGGGTAGGTGTCGCCTGCCTGGATGGGATCCTCGTAATCACTCAAACCGCTGGTTAGAGACGCTATCCGAGTTGACGATGTGTCGCAGTCAATGGCGTACTTGTATTCATATCATTTCTAGTTCTTCCACTTAGTCTTATTTTAGTAATATTCAACCTTCTTAGTAACGTTTTCTTCTAGGATATTGTACGTCATTGTTGAAGTGAGCGGCGGCCCGAGCCACAGTACCTTTCGGTCAGGCTCGTGGCTGTTATGATGATGACAATGAGTTAGAAAGATAGATTTGAGGACTACTATGTTACACACAGTGTCATTCAGTTAACCACCATATCTTGAAATTTCGAAGTTTGTCAAACATCATGTTCTTCCTATTGTCTCTGGATCATGTTGAGACCGTCAAGTGAGTCAAAAATTTCAGGTACTCAGATTCCAAACAGTGACATTTGACACCCTGCGCACGCACATTTGCGAGAGGCTGTGCCTGAAGAGCGTAATAAGGCTCCTGGTCGAGACCTCCTCTCTCCTTCTCTTTTCAAGGATGGTAGGGAGAGGTTGATATCGGGACTGACAAAACTCTTCCAGACGATCTGGGAGACTGAAGAGGTGCCTCGTGCTTGGTGTCCGTCAATAGCCATTCCCGTCTTCAAAAAGGGAGCCCGAAGTCTATGTGACAACCACAGAAGCATCACTTTGGTGTCGATTGCATCCAAGTTACTCACTGGCCTTATTTTATGTCGGCTTACTGAGCCCAGAGAAAGCCAGATATTTGAAGAACAGGCAGGATTTCGATTCGGTCGATCGAGCGTTGATCATATTTTTTACCTTGCGACGGATCTTGGAACATCGGCACTGTTACAGACAGCCGACAGTCGTGATCTTTTTCTGGACCTAAAGGCTGCTTTCGATTCAGTTGCTCATAACGTTCTCTGGAGCTGTTTCCTTCGCAAGGGAGTATCAGGGAAATGCGTGAATCTGTTGAAGTCACTGTATGCTCACTCTGCAAGCAGGGTGAGAGTGTAAGGACAACTGTCTCGGGCGTTCATCACTTCTAGTGGTGTTCGTCAGGGTCGTCCGATTTCCACCTTCCTGTTCAATTTTGTCATGGACAACATTCTGGAGAGTGCACTTCGAGATTACAGTGAGCTTGGTGTTGAGCTTCTTCCTGGCGTTAGATTGACCGATCTAGAGTATGCGGACGACATTGTCTCACTTACCCCCTCTGCCGAAAACATGCAGACCATGCTGGACAGTGAGCGACCAAAGTGGTTTGTATGGAATACGCTTTGCACCTTCAAAGTGCAAAGTGTTGCTTCAAGATTGGGACATTTCAACTCCTACTTCATTCATTGCAGGTAATCCGCTTGAGACTGTGGACAGTTTCACATATTTGGGTAGCACCATCTCGTCA
>LUCH01001320.1:13155-52386 GCA_013368495.1 Paragonimus heterotremus
CTCAGTGGCGTGAGTGTTGTCGTTGTTTGGCCGAGTTGTCTGTGAAGTGAGTGCACTTGATGACGCGGGGCAGTGAAAACCGTAAGGAAGCTGTCTTGCTAATGATGCTTTACTTTCACCTATAGCTCGGCTGTTTGTTTGCAAGGTGTAGGCACCTTGATGTATGTTTGAGTATGGACGTAGCTATGTCTAATAGTTAGGTCCATTCCCTTCCCCTTCTTTTTCTTATTCCTTTCTCATATAGATTTTTTTTTCCTTCGTGATTGTGTGGTAGTTAAGCATCAGTGTGAACCATTGATGTATTGCTGTCTATTTTGATGATGGGTTGATAACCGGTACTCAAAGACATGTGGGCGCTAGGTGGAACCATGCACTGTCAAGGAAGTAGTATTTATTTGTATAATTAGGTGATACATTCTGGAGACAGACCAAAGCCCAACAATATCTGAGCGCTTCACCTTGAAGCTATGTTCTACCCATTGCGTACAGGGATGTGCCGATTCGTCTTTTTAAGGTTTCTATCTGTCGGAGAATGGATATCACGAATCAGTGGATTAGCCACACCTTCAACTCACTGATGCGCTCTGTATGTCTGTTTGTTGATTAGCTTCAACACGCCTGCCAGTATGTTTGTCGGTTTATCTCGTTTTCTGATTGTTCATCGCGTTAGGTGGTTTCCAATCTATTTTTGCAGTAATCTAACAAGCATAGTTAATTCCGCTTCACTGTCTAAGAGATTAAGGTTCTTGGGCAGAATCCAACTCACAATTTCTTAGATTTGTTCACTTTTTAACGCCCCCCAACGAACTTAGGAAGCTGGATGTCACATAACCTATTTAAGTGTCCTATTAAACACTTTCGCGGGTTGACTGCTGTAATTTCTAACTATTAACCTGTCTTGTGCTCCGTTGCCATGTTCAGCTGATTTATTCTAACGGAGTTGTATGCGCTTTCGGTGGTTATATGTATACAAGTTTATTTGGAATACTCTCTCCGCATTCTCGATCCCCGAGGTTCGTGATTATTTTGCACCTTTGTTTGCACGTGTTTCTAGTATATCCATCCATCTTTGCCATCAGTCAAAGGGATATATGTTGCTTTTTTGCATGCACGTTTGGCTTGCTTCCTCAGTTGCTTTTCCATTTTCCATTCTCCTCCCTGTCCACTCGCGTACGACGCTGTAGGCTAACATCGCGCCTAACCAAGATGACTCGACGATTGCGGCGAATCAGAACAACAGCAACAATAACAGCAAAGTCAAACCTAATAAAGGCGCCCAATTACCTCCACCTATGCCTGGTGCCTCGGGATTTTTACGATCTAGACCGAGTTTCGGTCGCACAGATCGCAGTCTCAAAGAACGACCCATGAGCGCTGGTCCGGGTACATTAACCGACCTCGCTTCCAAGCGCGGTAGCCTCAAGGTGCGCAGCAACTCTCATTAGCATTGCGGCCGAGATTTTCTATTTATCGCGTGTAGTGTTTAATCGTTCACCAAATTTTGATTTCGTTTTCACTGTGTTCCAACAGTATTCAGTTTTGCTCATTGTGACCTCGAGCATTAACACATTTTGCGTGAGGTTCTGTTAATCGATTACCTAACGTGCGTTTTTGATGGTAGTTCTTTCAAACTCCCTTTAAGTTTTTCACAGCAAGTGGGCCTACTCCATTTAGTTTTCCGTGTGCCCTCTGATGACTACACCGATAGTTCCAGTTAGCGATCGCGTACACGGAGTGCCACTGATTACAATGGAAGACAGAGAAATACAACTGTACACTTGCACTGTACAGACAAAGTGATTACAAAGTCCATGGCACCTAGCAGCTAGCAAATACAGCCGTTTGTAAACAGAAACAGAGTGAAAACAAGCCATAACTCAATTGCACACAAACTCTCCCGTCACCCAAGGTGCTCATGGAACTTATGGTCGAGCGGATAAGAGCATTTTCTCGTGAAGTGAAGGTGACTGGTTCGACCCCCCATTCAAAATATCTGTACCTGGTGAATCGGAACAAGGAAGAAACCGGTCGTGGTGTGTCGGTTTGAGGGTAAGAAGAATTACGAACACCATTTGGAGCCCACGCGGCCATAGCCAGAGTTCATACTGACAATTCGGGGTGGATTGTGTTCATCCACGCTAACGAGATGAAAACAAGCTATAGCTCGATTACGTAACCTAATAAACTAATTTTAGTGTATACTCTGCCGACTCATCCTTCAATCCCTAATCATCGAGGAAAGGATTATTACGGTTTGATGCGATTTGCTATGCAAACGTCTCATTTCTGACGAACAGTATACTGATCGCGTCTTCATATGCCTTCCGCCAGCGTCCGATTACTAAATTGGCAGTGGGTATATTCACGTCTCACAAACAGTTCTAGTTATCGATCACAATATCACACAATCGACATCTTACATGATTTGACGCCATCTAAGTGGACGGCAGTCATTCGGCTTCGCAGCTTTCCAATTGTCTATGCTACTTTCGGAGTGAAGTCGCTCACACACAATTGCCGACAAACAACAGTGCCGTTATGGGTTATGGCCATGAACTGGATTAGGTCCACGATTAGCAGGTGTAGCTACCACGTGGTTTACAGTATTCAGTCTTAGCAGCAGACAGCCTATGACATCAGAGTAAAAAACTCCTAACATGATTTTTTCTTATTATTTCCCGTTGATACATCGATTAAGCATCGACTTGGGCATTACGATATCAACTTGCACACCAAGTTGTATTCATTTCTGGGTCATATGTAGGTGTTGGAAAATATGTAACTGCCAAAATCCAGGATGAAGCATTCGAATTAGGAGCGGCTGGAACCAATGTGCCTATATATTATGGTCGATGTTATCAGTGAGATAGATATCTTGAGTTCATCTCCGATCATCAAAGCATGATTTGACTTCTCATAACATATTGTGTGTACTTGGTTAGTGTTCCTTTAATGACCAAAACGGAATCCCGTCCATTTATCATGCATATCGCTTGCCTTTCCATATTCACATGTCTCATAATTCTCATTGACTTTCTACATAACTTCCCGGAAAAGGATGTGTTTTGGCAAATCAAACGAGGATATTAACCTGATTGTAATCACCGATAATAACCCAGTATTCTAATTTACAGATCAGCAACCTAGGCACTATTACCAGTTTGTGTGGTTATCGCATCAAGTCTATTGATTTACCGGAACTTAGGTGGAAGTCACTGTATTACAATTCGGTGAGCAGTTAAAAGCCAGACTACAATGTGAGACCGCTAGCGCCTCATGATTGAGTGCTTGCAGCATTGGCTGTGGTAGACCAAATAAGTTATTGTTTTAACGATTCGCCACCATCATGCATCACAGCCGTTATTTTTCTGTGGTGAGAAAATCACGACATTGGATTGTGCAAGCCTCAGAGCTTTGACGAACAATAATGAAGTGACGGATGTTACGTTATCCCGATGATGTTACTTTGAAATGTAAAACAGAGACTGAGCGAAAGATCTCACCAGAGAAAGAAACGAAATACTTGTACTAACGTTATCCCAAATGAACTGCATACTAGATAGTACACGATACAAACAACAGTATAACACAACCGGGCCAGTTGTTGCTTGATACGAAAACATCAGTGCATTGGCACCTTAATATGGTGATCAACTCATTGGAACATGACAGTGCCTTCTGTTTTGTGAAGACCGCTCGAAGCATCACTTAAATAACGAATCGTTTGGGTTACCACTGCTTTCGCTACGCATGAATGACTAGTGGATTGCTTATAACCGAACGCCGCACTTAAGTTACCATTCAGAACAGTTTGATCTGAAATTCATCTTTACTGACATCTTTATACCATTGGTAACTGCTCCCAAGAACAACCGTAGGTGGCTCCAATATCGGCTGCCTGTCTTGTGCCCGTGGGATTACTTTTTGACGGGCAGTTTACTGATCTTGCTTTCATATGTTTCTCGCCAGCATCCGATTGCTAAGTTCTCATGGGTGTATTCACATCTCAGAGGCCGTTCTAGTTATCGACCGCTGTTATGCAATCACCATGCTACATGAAATTGGTCACAGTAACCACCAGCGAAGTGGCGGACAGCTTTTTCGCTCTCGTTGGTCCTCTTAAGCACCTCGTATGCCGAGTAGTCGAATTCGCGTTCTGTAAATAAGTTTTAGAACAGCAGTTAAGACAATTATCCATTAGTTGCCCATGTGTTTTTCTCCTACCTTTTTGGCCTAGTAGATAAGTACCTAGATCACCATTCTGATGCCTACTCGCGGGTTTGATTCCTCGACCTGCATGGTGAAGACGAGATGAAGCTCGGAAGAAACAGCTGTCCATCGCTTCGCCAGTGGCGGTTGACACCAACTGCCATAAAATTCCCCCTCAACCACTTCTTGGGCCATGAAGATGTATAGTTACTGTTTTAGAGAACCACCACATAGGTGATCGATTTCATCCCAAGAGAAAAGGGAAGTGTATCACCATTTTACTTGGCAGCCAACTCTTTTGAATTGGGATACCGGAGATAAAATGTTGTTGTTCGATGATGCACATTTTCCCCTGGATATTTGCCTTTTGCTTTATTGCAGGTGCTTAGATTTGTGTTTCGTTGGTGAGACTTACTTATATCTGTTTTTCTTTTTTACACTTTCAGGAATCCCCGCTTTCTGTTCATCTGGAAAACGAGGGAGCGATCCTGGCGGCAAGTGTACCCGAAGACAGTATGCCTATACTTCCTACTAGCGTTGAATTGGCTAAACCATCCGAAACTCCAAATATTGGTTTGGAAGAGGTATCATCCAACGTTGACAACCACAGTTCGCAGATGGACACTTCTTCTACAGTGAGTGTTGCTTCTAGGTTATCCTTTGGCTCGATATGAAGCGTCAAATGGTAAAGTGGAAATGAAAGAAAGCTTTTACATGCGGTTGCACAGACATAACGACCCTCATTAATGGAAGGTTGTAAGTTTGAATCCTAATTGGATGGACTTGAGTTGAACAGTCTAACAATACACAGTCCATATGCAGTCCCACATAATCGTCTTTGGGCGTGAAAACTAAGATCTAACAGATAATAATCCGGTCTTCATGACATTCCACACACGTAATCCTTACGTGCGATATTCAACCAACATGTGCAATTATTCGGGTTCATATTGATCACCAAGTGTTGCTCCTCCTATATAATCAAAACTGTTTGGTAGTGCTACTACGGAGACCAGGATTACCCTTGTCTTGGGCCACAAGTACAGTTAACTTTGGATCAAGTCGATCGTCTTTAGCGTGCAAAATTGGGGCGGGATTTCGTATGTGTGGATCAAGCCTAGGATAATCGATCTCAAACATTCTTGTTGACCTCAATGTCGTAACAGCCGTTATCACTGGTAGTTGTCATTCAACGTTGGAACCCCTACACCTCCAAGTCTGGCCTTCTGCGTTCTTCTCAGGGTTTTTCGATTGGACACGGAAAATTTTCTAGTCTATACAGATTTGCCGTTGTTCTAAGCAGCTGTCAGTGGTCGTTCCCGTCAGCAGTTTATTGCCTATGTCCTCTCTCACTGTGATGCCCCACATCATTCTTGTTGCGGTTCTTGGAGGATGTCAAATGTTGACCACCCTGTTAGACGCAAAATGTATGGAGAAACTGAGGCAGTCCCTGCCAGGTAGAACTCTCTCGTGATGTTTTTTTCCACACTGTATCTGAAATAAGTGATTGTTATTTGTCTGTTGTGTTCGAATGAGGGTGGTCATTTTCCATCGAGCAGAGTACGTAGAACTAGTTACTGAGTGTGAGATGTTTATACGAGGAGAAACCATTAATCAAATGTAAGTCTTTTAATACCCCTGAGGGATCAAGTTAGCTTGAGCGTAGCGATTGCTAATGTGTTAGAGCGTTTTCCACCAGAACTGCAGCCGAGCCACGCTAAGAATTGTTTCCTGTTCTGACTCGACTGTTCACGGAAAAAATGTTACTGAAAGCTCGCTCTAGTTGTTTTTGCTTGCCACTCTTGAGCCATTAGCAATGCAAAGTCGAACTCAGTCTTGCGGTTGTTTGGTTAAGAGCGTGTGCACTTCTGGTATACACTTAACCGTGTAAACAGAAGGTTGCTAAGGTATGTTGTGTAACGGGGTGAAACTGTGACTGATCGATTGGTGCGTGGATGTACTTGTGCAAATGCATCCACATCCTCGTGCACAAAGTTCGTGCGTGTGTTTGAGAGAGAGACAAAAGTAGGTCACAGTTGTGAGTGGTTCCACTCTGGCAGGTACGCGTTCACTGCAATCCAACTCTACGTTGTTGAATACATAAATTGTTTTTCCTTCTTTCGCCAACCCTCGTGTTTTTTTTGTTGAGCAAGGTTGATTTAGTGAGGAAATAGTTGGCACCTTTATAGGTACACTTCACCCCTGTTTCTTCCTTATTCACATCTACGTTCATTCGCGCTTGTGTGTAAAGAGTGCATTCTCTGCCCGTTGCTCGTGAAATTGGAACAGATGAGAAAGAAAAAAACATTCATTTAGAACGCAGCTAAACTGCGTCGTTTCATATATGTTGGCGCATCAAATTAGCTTATTCACGTACTCAAGCCGAATCAGTTTGGCACTGGCTCAGTTTAGAGCACGTACACAAATGATTCTTGTTATACAGCTGATATGTGTGCATGGACAAAAATTTTGGCTGAATGAGCGCTAAAAACAATTTTTGACAATTCAACGTAACTTAGTCGGAAAAAGTAGCTTTAATTTAACAGTTCGAAGGCGAACACTGGTAGACTCCAACTACTCAGATTGACTCGTTAGTGTCAGACTGGAAGTAACGCGGATTGTTTCCTTTTAATAAGTAAAGTACAAAACGTGGACATCGATCTGTACGACCTGAGTGACTAAGATTATGTCGGTGTTGTGGCAAGAAGTCGGATATCAACATACGCTATCACCAGATGGCGTAGGCAGGACTGCGTGGTCATACGGATAGTCTGTAGGTTGTTCGTAGAAGAGAGGATACTTTGTAAGCGACAAAACGCTTAGGTGCAATCGATAATTCGACCTTATCCTTAGAACACTAGGTGACGCGTGGACAAATCGAGGATCCTAAGGGTCAAAACAAGTTGGGTTTGTTATTACGGGACCATCAACAAAGTAATCAATAAGATAAACGATGCAACAAACCTCAGTTATTCGCTTTGACAAGGAATGGAACAACCACAACAATCAAATCGGTTGTACAGTTCCAGGGATACAAGCAACAAGGAACCCTCTGTTGAGGTCACCAAGAGAATATGAAGCCGGCGCATCGTTGTCTCTGGACAATGCGTGTACGGGCCAACCAGTAGTAAACGGCACATTTGAAAGAGTGTCGGTGGAAACAGGCCGGTAGACGTTAATGTGATGGTGTTTTGAGCGCTCAGGCCGGTGCCTCAAACGAACTATCTGTTGTCTAGACCTGAATGGTCACCAAAGCGTGCGTAATAGCTACTATTTAAGTTGGGAAGATCAACAATGGATTCGTGATAGCTGTGTTTAAGAAAACACACAGAGTGTGGAAAGATTAACGTAATTTTTAATCCAGATACGGGATTTCGTAATGCACATTTTGTCGGACAGTGTGAATCGGTCGATCAGTGGAACAAAATACGACTCTAACGGGTAGTATTTGTTAAAAGTGTGCGCCGCAACCGTGTTTTATTCACAAATCCGGCGTCCTTTGTTATCTTTTGAAGCTGCACACAACTCGTTTTCAGGAGAAAGTGCTACTTTTAAAAGCACTATGGATAGCACGAGATTAACTCCCGTACTTGGTATAGTTTTCTATCGTTCGTGAAGTGTGCATTCGGATTCAGATTGATGCCATCCGTCCATCCTAATGGTGTCTCACTTAGATTCTTGTGCCTTTCTGATGTCAGACTGCGAGGACTTGAGTATACACTATGTATGTGGATTTACGTGACATTGGATACAACATAACGATGTAACATTTGATCTAGACATATGGCCGTCCCGTTCTTATTTCACAGATGAAATAGAAACCACCGATAATAGACGTTATCGTTCGGTCGTCGAACTTGACTCGTTGACATAATCATCCAGTCATGCATATGTAAATTGATTCACTTCACACTCGGTCTCGCTCTGATACTCTTACACAGTCCATGTTTAGTAGGGCCTCAGCACGTTTGCACCTGGTTGATACGAAATCCGGTCGCCCTGGTGCTACTTCGAGTAAACCTATTAACCTTCCAGCATATCAACACACTGCGACGACGCTTAAGTAAAACGAAGACCTGATCCAGACGCTTCACGTTTGCATAATACGATGTGGAGGTACGGAAAAACAAGCATGAGTTAGATTATGAAGCACCGAATGTGACGCGATGCTATATGCAATTGATTCATCTGGGCAGACGAATCTGGACTCACTTTGGGCTGCGATGATGAGTGGTTCCATGTAGTGAGGACAAGCGGTCGGGTATCTGTAGCATAGTTCACACAGCTGTTGAGGAATGTGCTCACGATTTGTTAGTTTGATCAAATGTAGGACGAGTCATTTAACGTGTGCATAGTGGGCTGACTATGCTCGTCCGACCGGACATCTGAGGGGTATTTCCGGTAAGTTATCTGTTGAGTTATCCCTTCGTCCGACATTTCAGTGTTATGTGTAAACAGCAGCTTGTAAGCTAACTCTGATTATAAAAAATGAGCTGTAAGTGGAACAACCTTTGTCTATATTTTCCGAGCCAGCGTTGATTGTGATCGATACTTAATTGTCAGACTAATCGATAGTGGATGCATGTCAAACTTTTCTCATTTCCAGTTAACCTTAACGGTCCCTCTGATACAAATATACACTTACACACATACACGCATGCAAATACATGTTAAAACGAACACACAAACAAACTTTTTGGAAGGGTAAATCAAATGGATGAAGCCAACACAGAATAACAAGCCGATTAGCAATCACGATTACCACATTGTGTTGTTCTGGTTCTCACTATTACGCATAATTTACTGGAACTAGGCGAGGACTCTTGCGGATTGATGGAGTACTTAATGTAGGTTAGAGAGCATATGAGAATTGGTACCAGCCCGATTACGGGATCTGTCCAAACAATTTAGGGGGATTTCAGATAGGTCATATTCCGATCATCTGTTTCAGCCAACTCATTGCGTGTATGGTTTGACCAGTACATAGGAGGTTGACCTTCATTTTAATATATCATTCAGAATGTCCTGTACAGGTTGAATTTAACAATTACGTGCTGAATTCGCTCTGATTCTCAGGATTCTTCTGCAACCTCATCTTTTTTCGAGTAAAATAGTAAAAGGTAGGTTGTGATATTAGTCCATTGCATAAACTAATCTCTCGTAAGCTTGTTACTGTCTGAACTAACAGTTAATACTTGTAAACTGTACACATCAGTCTAGGTTATGAGTGGTACTCACAGCCAAATTCATTCGAAGCAAAACGCACCAGTCAACTATTTTGGGCGCATGCACTTAAACAATGGACGGGCGATTCGTAGCACTTGGTCTGCACGAGCTGGACCTGAAACGCGCATGTCGCTCACCCTCGACATGCCGTGCTTTTACACCTGTGAACCCACCCATCTGTGTAGATCATGGTTCGGTAGATTGTTTTGGTTTACTGCCGATTGTTAAATCGTTTTTTTCACGCTGTCCCACGCGTCTCTGGCGACTTCGTGCAATTGAACATCATACCCCGAACATCACACGCGAGTAAACAACAAAAGCAATCAGTACGAGTTTGTCCAGAATAAATAAGCCTCCTTTGGCTCTTATGCACACTGATGCCGGGATGAGCTCCTGCTTTGTTCGCTACTACACCTACCAGCAAGTCAATCTCAAAGATGCCTGCAGCTATATAGGTTGAACATCATTCACAACTGATCGCAGGTGTAGACTTTCCAGTCAGCCCTTTTCGAAAAGAAGCACTGCACTCGAGTTTCACTGTATTCGTGGAGGCAGTTTCGGTTAATGTGGTCTCAGATGGGTTCTCATGGGTTGAGACCAGATGACCCAGCTGGCAGGGGTAAGCAGTCAGTTTTATGGCACGACATGAATTCTCTTTTAGGATCGCTCCAGTTGGACTTATCACTGAACTTTTTCCCCTCGTCCATCAGTTTTATCCGAGCACTTTCGCGAAATGTTTCTTCTTTAGGCTCTTATTAAATTGTCTCCGTCGTAAAGCACTCAAACGCACGGCTTCAGTCTTCACACGAGAAAGAGTAGACGTCAGCATCACCTATTGGAAACGAGTCAAAAATCTGACCACAAGAGCTTTAACTACATATGGCAAACAATTATCACATAATGCGGTTAGGACATTAGGGCGAATCAGACGAGACGATCATGCCTGGTGGTTGTGGTGTTAGAATAAATCACATTGCGAGGGCATCAACAAGCAAACGGGAAAAACAGCTCACATAGTGTTGAAACCCACAGGCGTCCGGTCGCATGACTGTAATCTGATCGGTTAATTGGATTAACAGAGGAATATTCACCCTACACTGAATCTACCTCAGGCAGTGTAGATCGAAATAATCCGACTTCATTTCAAACAGCTGACGTTCGATTTCACATGTAGGTTTGCGTGGTCTTGAAAATGTTGATACTTCCCAAACTGGATCAACCGATATTGCGCGACTCATCACCTTGTCTGGTTCGTTAGGACGTGCGCCCTCTAACAGTTATTTTTACTGAGACCGTTGACGGTCAGGCTAAGTGGGGTGCATTCGCTTCATACATTTTTTTTGGAAAGCAACTCATACGTGAACTGACTTGATCTCAGCTTGTGATATTGAACTATGTATGCCATCGTTCGACTGCTTTTTGAGAATCTCCAAAATTTTGCTTGTCTATTCAAGTTCTCAAATTGTAATCATGAGTCATTAATCTGCCTTTCGCCCGCCACTCGACTTTCAAATTTTGACATCTATTAACCTGCTGAATTCGATGTAAGTGTGTTTGGTCAAGCGACCTAATGAAGGTCATCCGTAGGGTCAAGAGAGAGGAAGTGATTCGACAAATGACCTATTTTAATTGAAGTGTTGTATAACATGTGGCTTCGTTTGTGAGTGCGTACATCCGGGAACTAAAGAGCAGATCTGAACGCCAGGAAGACGAGGGACCAGAATCAATTAGTTAAACAGCATATCGCACTATGTGAGACGTGTCACCAAGACGAATGTGTGTACGGATACACGTGAAAATGAGTGTACGCGTTCGTTGTCCTGTGTTTTGGCATACGCAGCTTCGCAGGTCAAGCGTCTTATGCAGCCACAACAGAAGTTGACGTCCATGCACGTACGTAGACGTACGGGGGAAGCTTGAGCATGGACAAGGGATGCTACATACATGTCTGGTTCGTGTAGGTTGATTGTTGCGAGGCTTCTTGTGTAAAGCTGACTGTTGAAAACTGCTACGTGGTGTTTATTACTGATTTAAATGCGAAATTTTGAAAGGAAAATTTTGCTGTACATGTTATTTATATACGAATTAAATAAACTTGCGAATCACTTGTACATGTTTTTCTGGTGGACTTGAGCGTATTCTGTTGGTACGTGCATACGGTGAACAAACGTTAGCCATGGGCGTTTAACATCATTTGGCCAGCATAAATAATGTTTTAGAATGACATGTCTTTCAATATCATCTCCCTGTGCTTTCATGTACACAAAATGAACTTGTATTCAACCAGTTTGAATCGGGGAGTTTGCTGTTGAGATTGTTTCTGTTCAGTGCCGATCGAGTAGGTGACTTCCGTCACCATTTTTTGCTCAAATGACCATATGTTTCCCACTCATTTATCTGATTCAAAACCATTCGTTCGATTTCGACGTGGTGATAGAGAAAATCCAGAAAGTTGACGATTCATTGAAATGTAGAAGACAGATCGATGAATCAAAAGTTCGATGGGAGAGTACGAATGTGAAGATCTGAAGGCGGGCAGTTTTTTAACGGCACGAACATTTCCACAATACGAGGGAGTTTCCGTTTCTTATGAGTCGCTACTTGATCATCTGCAATAATACGACTGATAGTTCAAGTAACACGAGCTCACTGCAAAAACATGTTCAATTGGAATGACAGGATATTTTAAGATGGTATTGTTGTAGCCAGCTGGTATGACTCTACACAGGTGTTCACCTTGACCTTCCCCCGCACATTTGGCCTCAACCCCATAGAACATCTTTGAAATCACTGACTGAATAACTCTCAGGGATACTGCAATCTCTTTTGTGTATGAAATTGACGACTTACCGAGCGTAATCACCCATAACACAGGAACACGTCGTACATGTTTTCGACAACATCTAACAGCTGTTCGCCGCAGCAACCTCCACAAGTAGTTGATAAAATCGTTATAAACGGACGGGCACATGAACCTGCCCCTTTTCACCTGGACTGCCTCGCCGTTTTTGTTCGATTATGTACAATGAGTTACTTGATTAGCTTGCATAAAACTCAGTTATTAGAAATATTGATATTTAGGGCAGGTCACCTGCGTGATGGATATCAGTGGACGAGTGTATATGTGCACGGTGAGTCAGGAGCTACAACCGTGAAATTCTTTTTACTCGATCTGCACCGGTCGAGTAATGCCAACTTTTCTTGTCCATTTTCTTGCCCAACGGCATAGCTTGGGAAATGTGCGGCCGGTTGTTTGAATTCGGGTAATCTGGACGACTCCTGTGTTTAGGTTTCAGGTAACAGACGTTACCTTATTCTCTGTTGGTCCCACAGATCAGGTGGTAGCAATAAATACTCTAGCGTACAGGCAAAGACTTGTTTCATAAATTTTTGTCTCTTAATGACTACATATCTATTTCTACTTAGTGATTCAGTAGTTCAAAACCGCTCATTCTGGTCTAGAGGTATCACACTGATGAAAAGAACTCGAGGAATGTCTCATCAATCACAGTCGTACACCTTACTGTAGAGCCTTGGAAAGGTTACTTGATTCTACCCGAACTATTGAACAACTATTTGAGTCTGAACGCCACTGTAGCTTGATGGTGGTTTTCTCGTTTGTACACATTTTTCGGTTTGCTCACCTCGAAAATAAATCCTTGTGCTTATTTCTTAGTGCTTATCAGTCGCACATATTCTTATCCGCACCATGATTAGAGCACTGTTCCTCATGTGTTTATGATACAAGTTTGACGACCTCTACTACGGTGTTTTTATGTTAGGTGTGGTGTAATTCTCAAATCTGAATGCGCGCAGTTGCACGCGACTAATTCCCGGTTTGTCTCTATAAGGGGCGCACTAGTCTTCCTGTTAACTCCAATCAATAAACTCATGATAAGCACAGTTCAACCAGGTTGAGGTTACCTACTTCATCACACTTATTAGGCAGTGTTTTGATTACCGGCTTGTAGTCTAGACTTTGTTTCATATACTTTGAACATCACTGCTCGCATTTACGTAAACTGGCACATTTCGAAAATAACTGGATTTGAGTTCCTCTATTATTTTGGCTCTTCAGTAATGCATAATCTTGATTAGAGTTTGTACTCCGGCCAAAGTTCTTGGGAGGCAATCGCGTTGATTCTCATGACAGAATTCATGATAGACGCCACTAAGTTCCTACATCTAAACGCCCAGCTACATGCGCTTACGAATACTACTCAACAACTGTCCTGTTAATTCCAGTGGGTGATTTCATGAGTAGAATTTCCCAACTAAGTCGAAACCGCCACTTCATTGAGTCCGCTGAACAATGTTTTCACTTGTTGATGAACAGTCAAGGGTTGGATTGTTTTCGCAAGGTGATTGAACTATCTGAGTATTGCTCACTGACGTTTGTTGCTGAACAGCTGTGTAGTGTGAATTTAATGAAGCAGTGGTCAACACGTTTGCTTTGTCAACTAGTGTTCGGAAGTGGAAAATTGATTATGTATGAAAAGTCTACGAGCCTCTTTCGTCACTTAGTTTCATGCAGGTTGCCTCTTTGATTGCACTTCATTGTCAACAAATGAGTATCTTCAGAATTGCTTATATGATCTTTTTTGGTGACACGCTTTTGGAAAGCGCCATTGACCGTAACTTGCATTGTTTACATAAGACTGTTCAATGTTGACAGTAGCAATCCTCACGAGCTTATTCGGTGTTTTTTTACCTTCAGTTCAAAACATCTGATCCTCCTTCTGGCTATGTGATGGGTCGAAACTTCGATGATGAAAGCGATGATGACGTGAGTGGTTTCGTTGTTATTGTTGTGTCTATTTTCAAAACAGCAGCAGTTATTATTGTTTATCTTCCCATGCACTGACCCGTCACGTGATTCTCCGCATAAATCCACTTGCACCTGTTTTTGTATTGCCTTTCAAGTAACGGTAAACCCTGGTTAACTCTTGGCTATGGTACACTAATGAGTTAATCTGTGTCGTAATCTGCTAGTGATTTATCGACTTCACCGTGGGAGTCAACTCCATGCCTTTCCGATACCACGTGAACACGCCCAGTCATCAAACAAGGCTGATTGAAAACTCTGTAAATCATATCGTTGAAGCATCCGCGATGGCCTTTTAAGTGTTGCAAGCACAAATGTGAATCAGCAGTTGCTGAACTAATGACAACGAACATGGATTGGATAGCTTACAACCGGCCACGTTGATGCTTTGTCAGACTTGAATACATGAGGATAAGGTAGAGTACCCTAAGTAATTCACTATAATCCCTGATTCTTGAGTGGCGTATGCTCCTTACTTATCTCTCAGCTGTCCTGTCATTAAGATTGACGAGTTCGTCGCCGACGAAGATCGCAGAATGACTTCGGTACTCTCTCCCAGGTTATTACTGTCAGTTTATGTAAATAATATCTTTGTGCGATTTGAGTTTGTTCTGTTCCGTTGTGATCAGTTGACTGCCTGCTTAAATGTCTGCCGACCTTGGAAAATAATCCCTATTCGTGAAGAATACTTTTTTTCCCCTCACGCTTCAAGAGACCTCGTAGTAAGAAACACTTTTCAGGCTGTTCGTCAGTGAAGTGTGTCCCGAGGTCCATACAATTGGAGTTTGATTGTTTGAATTCTGTATATGCCGACAGATTACTCAGTCACAAAAGCTGCTGCGAGATCTTGAAAATCATGTCAAGTAACTAACTATCGACGTCGAACAGTTCAGTCATAATTTTAGCAGAATAGCAGGTAATTCCTTTTCAGCTCCCATGGAATTTTCTCTTTCCATTGGTCTGTCTGTTTGCATTTGAAGCTCAGCTATTTTTGGTTGACCTATCTCGTTAAAGTCCAGAAGAGCCAGTGAACCTGGAGCTTATCATCGATCGTCCTTAAAGATTGTGGTGAATTTTCATATTAGCCTCTAACTGAACTCTTCGTTCGCCTTTACACAACTCAAATTTGCAGACAGTTAAGTGAACAGGACGTGTCAATTCAACTCCTAAAAATGGAACAGACAAATTTAGACTGGTTTCATGCGCGTCTGCCGCACTGCAAATTTTCGAAAAATTAATTCTCGTTCGAGTGGAAACTCAAGCGAACATGATGGAACAACATTTTGTTCTCTTCAGTTAGATACAAAAAGTGGTAACCAGATGGGTAAATAAATGGGTGCATCTAGGCAAAACAGTACAGTTTGTACTATGCCTTCACAGCACGGTCTACGCACTCCAACTGCATGATAAATATTGTTTATTTCAAAATTGAACACCACCTGTAGAATCTGTCAGGATTCACGGCTATACGCAGTCTATCGGGGCAGCTGTGAACTTCTTGATTCAGGGCAGAACAAGACGGAATGTTGAAGGTTTCCTCGGATAAAACTGGTTCTGTACATAAACAGGCAACAGTTAGCAAATTATGCAACTTACAACCAAGTGAACTCTGTGCACGGAATTTAACTGTCAGTAATTCTGAACCAATAACACGTAGCGTAAACAGTTCAATGCGGCGGTACAAAACAAACAAAGAGCGAGACCAAGTGAGAGTTCGTAGTGTCGATACAGAGTTGGTTACGTGCAATAATGTAAGAAACGTTCGGCCAGTAATTAATATAATCAATACATGGGGATATATATGTATAGGACCTACAGTACGATAGTTTGTCCAATGGAGTATAGGTATGGGGATCAGTTAAGATTGGCATTGCGCACATCATCGGCTGTGTGCGGGTAGCCGGGCGGTAGCGTCGCTCCTCGGGGTGTGGCGGTTCCGTGGTTCGATCCCACAAGCATCACTTTGCTATCCAATTCTCAGTTTCACTTGGAATAGTCCCAACACAACTTCCATTGATTCTGGCCAGAATTAACACAATCCACACTCGATCGCAGCCTTCGCGTTCAGATAAGCATTTCGGCTAGCCCACTTCGGAAGGAAGCGCTAGACTGGAGTTTCTCTTAATAGTGCATATCCTTGTCCGGATCAGAGTTTTCACTCTGACACGAGTCTCACAACCGTGTATGAATAGTATTCAGCTTGCTCGATCATTTCGAGAGGAGAGTGAACAGAATTACCCTGTTCTGTCCAATTGATAACCCCGTGATCAAGACCTATCAGTTAGGTTGAAGTTGCTGTCTTCATTGAACCAACTGAGCGTGGTTTGAATCAGTGGTGAAGGTTCGGGGATTGAGGTTGTTTCAAATTTGAACATCCAAATATGGTTTCATTTGGCGAGTGTTGGCAGTGGATTTTTTCTCAGTTTAATTACACCAACCATTACGACTGTCACTTGTCTAGTTCATCACATCTTGTCATCGCTTGATGGAAAATCAAGAGGCGTTTGTTACAACGATGCGTTTGTAAGTATTGGTAGAGGGACTTTATTTCAAGTTCGCAGAGAACATGGAGCTCAAACTTCAACTTTCGAGCTTTCACGCGATGATCTCACGAATCTGTGCCAGTTTACACGATTTGGTGGTCAAACCTCAAAGACGCTGAGCATTGATCCTGGTGTTCTGTGGGTTGCAATCCTCTTTCTGTTCTTATCTTCATTTTGTACCACATCCATCACCATTTATGATCACATATTTTTGCGCAAATGTGCATATGATGTAAGGTTGGGCGTTGAACACGCAAATTGATTTTCTTCTCCTGTCTTAATAGACTGTTTATCCGAGCTGTGAAGCTAGTCACACTCCAAACACATCCAGTTTTCTTGACATATTGTTTTTTGTTCATAAAAAGAAGTCATTATGAGAATCTTTCTGGTACATGCCCTTCTCTTCATGTAAATACTAAACCTTTATTTCGATTGCTTTCCGTTAATTATCTGGGGATTATGTTGAGTAACAACATGGCATTGTTACTTTATGCTGTTGATAATTTCATCACTCTAGAAGTTCGGCGTCTAAATTCTCTGTCCACTCCATACCACTTGATCAATCGGGTTATCAACTCCTGTGTGCTCTCCCATTAAGTGTACTGTCCACCATTTTGTTTGTCATCGAAGGACCTTGCACATTTTGCTAGATGCTTAAAACATATATCCCGCTGCGGTAACAATCTCTATAAACAATCCCTTGATTATATTGGTTCTTATCAGTTCACAATACGCGGACAGTGTTCAGCAAAAACCTCACTTGACACAATTCACTCCTTTTATTGAAATCTTCCACTAGATCCACTAGATGTGTAGATACAAATCTACACATTTGCACGCATCCGATTTTACCATTCTTTCGTTACTCCCTATTTAATGTGACATCTACACAAAACCAGCCTTATTTGAATTAACGACGAGCCTGAATCACAAAAGTTTTTTTTACACTTGCTACCGATTGTGACCGTTCGATAACTTTTCGGCGAGTTTCGTGATTGTCGTTATTATTTCATGATTTAAACACAGTTAACTTTCCTTTAGGTGTGGACCTCTGAAAAGCCGAAAATTCACACCTCGATGTGCATGAAAAGTATTGTTGACTTGATTCGACTTGATGGTATGCTTGGCATATCAAGTTTATCCAATTATCCATGTGACCTTGGTTTGATAACTGGATTGAATCTTAGTACTGCGTAACACTAAAAGCTGACACTGTCTTATTTGTGTTGAAAACGAACTCAATCTTCATGAGGATGCAACGGATACCAACGGCACAAAACATCTACATACTAGATTGCTTCACGTTTTATGTGTTAGACACTCTGGAACAGATAAGTTTGCAGAACAACGAAACGTCACGATCAAGTGTAGTTAGTATCACGTTCAGTGTTCACTTACATCTTTGTTGGTGATCCCTTTCACGAAGGTTTAGTATGGACTCTGTCCATAGTTTCAACTAAGGAAGCTTACTTGAAGACTTTGGGCCCCAAAGTTCTTAGTGCAATGACATCAGTTAAAAAGCCCTGTTTCCAGAAAGCAGTCAGCCATTGAGAAGCCACATGACGGAAAGTAACAATCTTCACGATGATCATCCCCCTAGTCTATTTAGTGGTTGCCTTTTTTTAATCGTTCTTTTGTCGGTTAGCTACTCTGTATTCTTCCCCTTCGTTAGCATGTTCGACTAGTTGGCCTTGAACATCCATTCCTCTGTGCAACTCGTAGTTGTAATGCACTTGACCTGACAAGTGTGTTATCTTCAAAGGAGCTTTTTCCTTTCCGTTTGGTTACAGAAAGTTTGTATGATACGACCAACTGTATTATCTCACTATCAAGCCGGGTCGTAGGTTCGAACCATGACCATACCAGCTATCTTATGAATAGTGACATGTGGCCCAGTGTGCTTGCTATTCGGCCTTATCGTGCTTCATTTTCCTGATTAGTTTCAGCTGTTCCACAATAAAAAGCAGACTTCAAATCATAATGTATCAATCGATCCTATCAGCACCAGTTATGATAATCCTCCGGTTTCAACTTTTATGGGCGTTTTCCGGCGTTGCTTCCTGTGTTTATTTAAGAATTGAGTATCGTATGATGGCACTATTTCACAATACTTCCTCCACTTTCATTATGAATACAGCTTCATATCCGTGAAGAATTATCTAACCTCTCTTCGCTATTTGATCGAGCTTCCGTGGTACTAAACAGTCCGGCAAAATGCGGCGTTTTCATCAACTATTTGTTCACACAAAATCGTGACGTTGCTCCCACGGTAAGTGTAGTTTTCGGCCTTACTTTTATGTCAGCTGTCAGTACGCTTCACTGAATGGCGTTGCAACCTGATGCTGACGTTTTTGATCACACATCGTTCACTGAGACCATGTGTTACTTTTTTCAAACCCAGCAAATAACATATTTGTATTTCCAAAGCGAAATTGCCATTTTATCATTTTTTCAAAAATTAGGTATCCTATTTCAGAGAAGAGTGTTAAAACTGTGAGACCAATTAGTTCTAATTGTTCGTTGAGCGTATATTGCACAGACAGTTTATCAACTTGGCTCGGTATTTGAACGCAGACGAAACGAAATGTGACATTCGTTATCAACACTACCTAACGAAGTGGAGCAGTAAACACCATATTGTTGCTATCTTGCTGATAATGCTTCAATTTCGCCTATAACTCAGTTATTTTATTTACAAGGTGTAGGCACTTCGATGTTGAATGTTTGAGCATAGACAGTTGTTTTTAGAATAGACCCAATTGTGAAAAAAGTGAATTTTGACTAAAATCAAACCAACGACAGAAACAATATGCCTAGATGTAGCAAGTGTTCCACCGTCTGAGCTATGCAGTCACACCGGAAGCTTATTGGTGGTACTGGTAACCTCCACCTTGAACTGTTTGAGGAATCATGTTTGGGTAGTCAGTCTCGTGGATAATTTGATGAATTACGTCTGATATAATGGGCTGGATGGATAACTGAGTCCAAAACGTGAAAGTTCTGACCTTTTGGTGTGAATTCATAGTTTAACTGGTAGGACACCTGCAGCGTATTGACAGGCGGTTTCTGTAGCTGGTTCGAATCCAGCCTAAGTCCGAATTTTCCGTAACTGGGTCTCGTAACTTATTAAATCGGTCACCGTTTATCATCAGTAGTCACTTTTAGCTAGGGGAGTGAGTGGGTGGTTCTCTTTTTCATGGTTCTGTGACAGTTTGGTTTCAGCGCATATCACTGACGTATTGTTTTCTCTGATTACGATCGTGATTATGACATCAACACCACCACTGCACCCACTATTACCATTGGTCACCACATGCATTTCCGACCTCAAGTTGTAAATGCATTTTGTCAATGGTTGCACACTACCTGGAGGTCTAAGTGGAAGTATTATCTCGTGGTACCAAACTATCGTTCCGTTGATTTATCAAGAGACTGTTGACATCAAGACGTAATTTATTACAGAAGCTGATAAATGTTGCACATAACTACACCATTATAAACAACGACACACATTCTCGTGCATTGGATACTTTACCGGCAGTTTGAACAATCTGGCCCTGCCCAATGTTGGGAGTGGTTGATTAAACATTAGGACAGTTCAATCGGCTGGGTTGTATGCCTCTTGGTGGTGGGGGTCTGCGATCGAATCATCTCCCGTTAGAAAATCTCAGAGTAGAGATGATGCAAAATAGCTAAAAGTCATTATCGCTGCTGAAAAAAGGCGATTAAGAGTGGAAAGTACTGTGACGGACGGGAGTTTGTTTCATATCCCGAACGTTCGAGTCTTGTTCAACTTATCTGCGTCTAAGGGATCAAAGCAGATACAATAAGGTGTTCGTTCGAGGGCGAATATCTTGAGACACTTCGATCGATTTCACTCCACGTCTATGTGACCTCTGTCAATGTAGGCTAGCAACCTGACGTAGAATGTCCACATGGACTTTAGATTTCCTGTTTAACATAGATATTGTGTTGATGTCACATGATCTGTGACACCCTCCACTCCTCGACACTCTCAAACCCTATGAGATTTGTGGTATTTATTCATATAAATTGAACATTACCCACAATTGATCGCAGCTGTCGCATTCACGTAGACTTTCCAGCCAGCCTCTTTCGAAAAGAACCACCAGACTCGAGTTTCGCTCTCATTAGAGCTCGTCAGCAGTGCATATCCTTGCCACTGATGGGACTAGAGCTGTGACTACGCTTTCATGAGGCATCCGTGTTGACCACTGCGTCATTGACCTCATATTAGGCACGACCGAATTATCATAAGTGAACGCTCAATCAATTTAGCTTGTGAGTAATGATCAAATTGCCCGATCATCTCGAGAAAAGACACAGTTACTGTCTATCAACTCCAATCGATGACCCCACGATTAGGACTTCTCCCCAAGTTGAACTCTCAGACGTCTGTATGAAAACCATATCCCCTACTACTAAGCACTATTATCCAATTGCTAATAGTAGTCTGCATCTTTCTCTTTTAGTTGTTTTTACCTCCGATTTTATTGATCGTTTGTTCGGGATGATACGACAACGTGAAATCGTACCAAACTACATTTTTTATTCTTACAACAAACAGGGTTATGGATGTCACGTACTTGGCTAACGTGTTGGAATATCCGGATGAACAGTACAACCTACCTATTGAAAAAAACTAGTCATTTTTATGGGATACCACTGGTGTTTATGTTATTGGTCAGCACTGAACTGCAATCACGCTGGTTCGGATTATCCAGTTTAGCACTCTGCCCCGGGTTGTTGTCATACTAGTCTGCGTGTTTCTGACACTGAAGCCAGATAGTTTCGAAGTTGCTGCTACGGTCTGCTCCTCAAGATGTTTCGTCAGTGGATATGGGGACACATTTGAGACGAACAGCAACTGTACATTGGGCAATAGTTATATATAGATTTTCCAGTCTTTTAACATCCCGTCTCCATTCCTAGTTGGCTGACCTACAATAAACAGGTTTACGAGTATGGATAAACAGTTCTGCCCTGACCAGTCTGTGATCCGTGTTATATTCACTTCCGTGGATCAACCACGTGATGTGCACTTCACGTATGTCACACGGTTGGGCGATCGTACATTTAAACCAATTGGGGTGACCGATCTTTAGGTGAATCCACGTCGTGATATTGGTCGCACACGGCTGGAGACGGATGTTGGTGGTAGTCAGCCTATGGGTAGCACACTGACTGCGTCTCGAATATCGATAAACGTTTGCAATCTAAATATTGAGCCTAACGAGCAACCGGCCACCTAAACCGTCAACAGGGGCTGTCAAATCCACCAGTGTTCTCAACATTCTCAGTCGGTTTATCACAAGTGTCAAGGGAATCGAGGTGAAGATCATAGGACTGTTTTTTTCCGCATCATTAATATAGATCATCGTTGGACCATATGCCTTAAAAGGAATAACAGATTTACCTCGATCGAGTCGCAGGCGCATCGGCTGATGCCTTCCGGTTTTCCAACCCTCAATTAATTAGTGCAACTAACGTTTGTAAAATTGACACCGAGCTTCCGAGCACTTTCTGAATAACCTATTCAGCAAAAGCTATGATCAGTGCTTTTCTTCCGGAGTTTGTCTTGCTCCGAATGCCTCATCTCACTCAAGGCGTTGGTATCAGTGTTATAGAAATCCAGTCCTATCACAATCAGTGCGGTGCGGCATTCCGGTCTTCCAGTGATACATCGATTCAACAACACACGCATTCCGTGTCCCAGCTGACAGCTTCCGGCGCCCACGGACACGTCTCAGGTTGTTTTGCAACTGGAGTCTGTGATTCAGCAACGTTAATTACGGAATACAGGATGTATGAGGTTTCCTTACGAGACCCATACTCGGGGGCCAGTGAATTTAAAGGCTGACTCACTTGCCAATGAAGGGTTGACCATGTCCAGGAGTGCAGTGAATAAAACAGAGATATCTGATCCCAGTTACTTTCGGATGCAATACATGTATTATATGCTATATCGGATTTCTGGGAGGCATTTTGAGTTTTTCGACCTTATAGAATATTACATTGACGTCAGCTGTGGAGGGTTCAGAGCGCACTCTGTTTCAGAGTACCTTTTTAGCCCCATACATCCTTATGCGAAAGACAGCAGTATCGTACTTGCAAACACAGTACGGCCGTATACTCATAAGATCGTACCGCACTACCTAGACAATCCTATATAGACGATAATGCAGTGTGAAACCCTTTGGATGTAACTACTTTTTGTGTGATTGTTCCTCTTTCGCTTTTCTTACTTGGTCGTCCCTGAAAGAGTCCGGGCTTTAGCCAACATACCTCCCGGGATCGGCGCAACACGCAAGCTTGACCACTACGTTAAGGTAGCGGAATGGGTCGGGACACATACACACATTCCCTCTCTCTCACACACATTAACACCGCATCAGTTGTGACATTTCACCCAAGCAAAGCCAATGTCACGAGTTGGTCTTCTGGAGTGAAGACCCATGCATACTGATCGCATCGTTAATTGTTGTTTTTGCTACCCAGGCTGGTATTTTCCGTGTGTTCCGTTGAACTGTTGCTTTATGTTTGCTACGTAACGCTGAGATTATATTCGTCCTAAAAAGCAACACTGATTTTCACATTATGAAAATCTGGCTAAAATGTCAAAATCGCTGGTGTGTTTGCGTGTATCACTATATGCAGCTGGAAAGGTAAACTGCTTCACAAGTCATTCGGAACTGTTGTGTTGATGCTTCCAGACTTTTGAGGGAAAATGCTGTTTCACATTCTTTAACCCATTCCATTTTTTAATCCACCAAAATGTATTACGACTGGATTTTTAGACGCGTGGTCATGTCTAGTCTCATGTGGAATAAGCAGTCAGATCTTATTGTTTGTTGTAAGACGTAGATCAAATGACAAAACTACTGGCTTGCACCGAATTCAACAAACGGCGTCATTGTGGTTGGCACCGATTCTGCATGTTTTCTTTTCATAAATCGAATACTATGCACATTTGACTGCAATATTAGCATTGAAATAGTGTTACGACTCCACCTGATAGAGAAAAGACAAGAATAAAACGCAAGACCGCGAGCAGTATCTCTATCACGAACGAACGCAACGATATTTCGAAACGGTACGAGAAACAGAGCTCAAATATCGGAACGCAACTCTTGCAGCTTAGAACTCCCCAACAAGTAAGGAAAAAGATGGCCTTCAAAGGAACTTTATTTGATGCTCAGCCCGAAAGCAAAATGGCGGTTCACAGCAACTGTATTTATAGGTTTGGGGCGGCCTCGGACCTAGGTCACCGAATAGGCCAGTCAGAGGGGAGCGTAACTTTTCGGACGTTCCAGAATTCTGGTGGGAGTTCAAATTCCCAGAAAAGGAAGAAATCCATTTTCCATGCATATAGGGCTTATTTTTGGGAAAATGTGCTTTTTCCCAACAAATAGGTAGACGGCTCAGTCTATTTCTGAAAGGCTCACTAGGTTGGGGTTTTGCTTTTCTTTTTTTAAGTATCTGATCAGTTTTGGAAACACAAATCAAAAGTTGAAAACTGTGGGATGGTATCATACCCTCATCATCAACCACAAACGTAAATTCTGTAATCTACACCCAACTGAGAGAATCATGGTAAGTTGGAACAACAAACAGAACGGAAGTATCAAATCATGTGATCAAAATCAGTCATGGTCAAGGCATCTTCAACAGAAGGGAACTTTGCTTACGTAATCAACCCGTGAAGCAATTGGAGGGATTTAGGGTATGCCCGATTTCGATCAAACAACGAGCGATCGTTGATGAAAGCAGTCGGTCGCGGGCCAGTCTTTATTCGCTGCCGGGGCATTGATTCAACTGGGCATTTAAGAATGTGCTAAGCCATTCGGATGATAAAGTTCCATTCAGCTCTTACTAGGTAGCGGGTAGTGCAGCTACATTTGAATTTTTAAATACAATGAGGACTACCTAGAGTCGGTGTGACCATATTCGTGAGAAGCAGTGGTATCGATTTTCTGGTGGTACATCCTTGCCACCACTGGGACGTGAATTCCAGCAAACCTTCTCATGGGGCAACCATGTTGTCCACTGTTTCAGATCATTCATCTCTTTGAATTTGACCTGTGCGGTCAAATGTTGTGTTCAATTTACAATCCCTGACTGTGTATGAGTAATGAGATGAGACACCGCAAACAGTTTGGCTACATTCAGTGTGACGGTCTACGTCGACGATGAACTCATACAACTGGTCTCAGAAGTTTTGTGTCACTTGACTTTGTTCCTACCAATGTCGTTCTGGGTGGAGTGATCGAACGCAGTGTGTGTCGATAGGGAACGACGTGTGCATCGGGGCATTCAACTTGCGAATAAACTGATTTCCCGTTCAATCTGAACGTCAATGGGTGTTTATCCAGTTTAGTAGCCTACGGTTAAATAGTGAAACTTATATGGGAGTCGAATTGATTCAACTCATATGTAACCAGAATGAGGTCATAACCTCGCTGCCAATAGTGGTTTGTTTGTTGTATTGTTTCAACGATCTTGTTCACATTATTTGTAGTTGATTTTGAGTGAAATGCGTGAAACCAATTTGCATTGCTAAATCGATAGCTTACAGAATGCACACACCACTTGCTACATAGGTATTGATTTCAGTCCTGAAAACCGTCAGTCACAACGTGCAGTCAGGCGCGGATTGCCTGGTATGCCTTGTTACTGTAGTTGCGACGTATGCGATAATGTTTTGGTTGGTTTTCTTAACCATACCCTAAACTGTTGTCGATGACTTAACTAAGGACCATCTTAGTTTATTCAGTTGAAATACATGTGATTGTACCGATTGATTTAGAACAGCTCAGAGCTAAACGTATGTACGGTGGAATAGGAAGATAGTGTTAAATACTTGATCACGTGATATTGGCTAGGAGTGTTGTTTAGACGAAACTGGGTGAATCTATCGTCCGCGCTTCAACAGGCTAGCGAATCACAGTTAGAGATGTGTGTGACGCTTTATGCACTATTTGGAGTGAGGAAATAAACTGTACACCCTTTAACAATACCACGAACTATCTGCACTGCTCTGATGTATCGATTACATGTGAAACTGTGACGGCGTATTTTCTAATCAATGTTGTATATAACACTACCTCACGTGACCTATTGAAGTAAGCACAGTACTGTGCATACAGAAAAGGCATTCGATTATCATTAATCTGACCTGTCATACACGACCGTTAATTTCTAAATGATTAACTAGGGGGAATATTCCGACTCATCCTTTCTGCTACAAGGTTCACATCTCCAAAATCCATTTAGATTAACATCATTGCCTATTTTTTGATTTGCTTCTCAATTTACTAGGTTTGTGTTGTTATTTTTCGTTTGGTTCCGTTTTGCTTAGGTCGTATACCGAACAGTAAGAAAATCACTTGTTCGGAATGCTATTAATAGAACATTATTTTAACCCGGAAAAGTAAATATTATGAACGAGTGCATGATCAGACTGTATCGTAGTACGGAAAAATTACAATATTGTTCCATAAAGGTGTAACATAAACGAACAAGAACGACTGTACGGCGGGGCAGGGCAGTAGGTCTTACTCTAAATTGAGTTTAGTTCGTTATTCACAGTTTTATGATCACGTGATTGCTGAAGCAACTAACGAGTAAAATACACCGTTTAATTATTTCGAAACAAAACTGTCATACAGTCTTTGATAGTCCAGCACGATTCGCAAGGGTGCGAATTAGTTACTCTCTTTCTGTTTCGATCAGTCTTGTTATCAAAAATGATGACCCACAAAATGCATTCATTAACCAAACGTTCAAAAAAATAATACGAATGATGGGTTTGCTGATCCTGTTTTTTCTTGAGATCTGAAAAGGCGATAGAAAAATGTAAAACCACAGTTTGTCCTAACCATACGTTTAATTCTTGCTTCGATTTCTTTCTGGTTGCTATCTGAGCTACTGATGTGAATGTGTCAACCAATAACAGTTATGCATATGGTCGGGTTGTTAACGCCATTTTACACAGAATTCGGTTATGCCTGAACCCGATCCACAATAGCGCCACAGCTAGACTACAAAGAGCAAGAGGACGGCCATACACTCCATATGACCCGGCTGACCATTAGACAGTGCCGCTGAAGTTAGTGCGAGTCATATTGTAGCGACAAGTGATCAATTAAACAATCTTTATTGTCTAACTCGCTGGTCGCTATGCTACGCGCGCACTCACGTTTATGAATCGAAATTCCGGTCTACCATAGCCCTGGTTTCTGTTCGCACGTCGTGTGCACTTCTACCCGGTTTATGTGTGTGTGTGGCCGACACCTTCTATCGAGGGGTTTTCTGTCTGCCATTCCTCGTCCGTTGGTCCGATCTCTTTGAGCGATGGTTCGTCCTGTCGCTCGTATTATCCGCGATCCGCTAGCTATGGGCTTCTGGACGTACCTCCCCCGCGTTGAGGTATCCCTCCGAGTGTTGGAATACTTGCACCTCCGGTTTGATCATCCACCACAATACGGTCCTAGTTCTCTCGCTTGAGCATCGATTCGCTCAGTCGCCTAGGTTAAGACGTACAGTGCATACTGAAGGAGTTTTACAACGGTTTGTAGGCATTTGTTAGTGTCTCATTTCTCTTCACATTAAGACTGTCTGTTCTAAACCTGTTGAAACACAGTTGTGATGAGGCCTGGCCGGAGTTCGCACCCAGTAACTTCGACCATCACCGACCAGTTTTGTCAAGTTGACAGTATTCAGCCCGAGTATGATCTTCTAGGCCACGTTTCCGCAGACATCAACGTCCCGTTTGTGCATTGATCAGCATAGTGGCTAGGTAGGTTCGTGACGAACGTAGACAAGTGTAGTGAACAGTAAACTATAGAAAAATTTGTAATTGACGTCATAATTACCAAGTTACTTTCAGATGTGTCAGTCATTTCACCGCATGTCATATTTGGTGTGAAGATTGAATAACAAACCTTCAACCATATCATGGTTTGGAACGTGGATTTTGTCTAAACACTACTGTCATGACATCAGTGCGGAAAAAAGACATGTGATATTTTGACATTTCGTTTACCCTCATCATTCACAAACGTAAAACGTGCAAGTTGTATGCGACAGACAATTAGAGATAGACAGGGTATGGACACGCATACATTCACACCACGTAGTATATCGTCAACACATCGACAACCCGACGGGTTGATTCAACCACTTTTGTGCACACAGAGCCAACTGGTGAGTTCTGATCAAAGTAGCTTCGCTAAAGGCCAGTAGCTTGGGGTTGGGATTGCGTAACAATATGCTGAATGAGATAAGTGGGTCAACTTGGTGACCTGTTATGAGGTTTCTAGCACTCGATGATGCGAGATTCCGAGCGACAGATCCATCAGTTTTAGATTATTTTGTCTTCGGTTTTAATCATTTCGGGACGTGTTCTGTCACTCGCTGCAATTAACCTTCGATCTGTTCTGCCTATGTAAACGCCACCGTGATTACAAGGATAGACGGTCTACTTGGAAGGATGTTGAACGATACAATACAACACACGACACACCTGTTGGAGCATAGCTGACGTTTTGACCCAAACAGTGTGCATGCGTTGCCGTAGCCATCACGATCATCAGCGAATGAACTGACGTTTGTTGTGACTATGAGCTGGTATTAGGATCTTCAGTGCTGCTGGGCCCAAATCTAATGCGCTGTTTCATTTTGAATACGACATCTGCAGTCACATGCGATTGAACGTTCAATCGAGAATACCAAGACGCTCACAAATGATGTATGCAACCAATCACCTCAGTTCTACTCTCAGTTTCTCGTAAACAGTATGCTGTGAAAAGTAGGAACGATTATCTTGACTATGATTGCATTGTACATCACTGGCTGCAGTTTTAATAGTAACCAAATTCAATAAAGCTTTTGTTCTTAGACTAACAGCAAGCGCGACTATGTATGTATGTATATATGTTTTTGACTGTATTTTTCGTACCCGGCCAATACTGCGCCCAACCTACCGTCTGCGCATTTCACATAACTAGTAATAATAAGTATTTTATATTTATTTTTAGCCAGCTTGTTCAGAATTTAGTTTTCAAACGTCTACTCCTCCTCACCTTTTGTAACAGCTCTTCTACCTCGTAAATCAATACTTCCAACATTCTCTTCGTGTGCAAAAAGAGTTGGCTAAGGATCAGAAGCGCCTATGTATCGAAATATTTTCCACGTTTTTGCACGAAAAATCGGTGAGTCACATTGTCAGCTATTTTTTGCTAAATATTGGCAATTCACCAGATCCCACGTAAGACGTACCAGCTCGACACGTGTGCTCTGATATTCAACCGAGTTGGCTCTCGGATTTGAAAGAGGCGAATGATCTGCAATGTTGTACCATCGTTAGCTTGTTCGAGAACAATTTAGGTTTGTTGATCGTGTGTTATTACGCATAGGTAAACTGTTGATCGAAAGTTCGCGAGGTGGTCTTCAGCGCTCCGCTCTCACAGACCGGACATGCATGACTTTCGATTTCTACGTCCTACACTTTGACACACTTTTACTCGCCCTTCGGTGTCGCCCATCCAGATGACCTTTAGCAAATATCGACGATTATTTTACTTATCGCTCCTCACTTTGGTCAGCACGGCCCTTGTAGCCTCGCCTGCATCAACTCGCTGCTTCGCCATGAACTCTAGATTACCGTCACAATGGGACATCAACATTGACAGCGCAGTTAGTCTGAATCTAGCCTGAGAGACGTGTTCTTATGCTCACTTATAGTAGTAGCGTGTTGGTCCACTTATGGTGAAGAGTGCACACGGACGCTTCGTTACATGCCGTTGTTTTATCTGTTATCACGTCCTCGAACACCTTCATCTCATTCACTGGCGATCGTAATTCTGTATCACCAAGGGTCAACGGGACACCAAAATTGGACCGTGGAATTGAAGTTAGATGACTGAGCTATCTAAAATATGATTAGACTACTGGACAAACCTGCTCTATTGAGTCGGTTTGTTATCAGTTCGAATTATCCTGTAATTCTGGCTGGACACTTTTTTGAGCGAATGTCTTTGCTGTAAGCTGTTGTAGCTGGAATCATTGGCGAAACAATTGTGAAAGACCAAACCACCTATTGACCTGCTAGCAAACTGGTCTCATACTGTAATGTTGGATTGCTCATACTGGCATTGACCCACACCTTTTCGAATTCCCACATATTATTCCGCCTATCACATTGTGATAGATCACCGATTGGCCTGTCATTGCGATGAATCCGGTGGAATTGAGCCAAGTGAACGAATGAAGGTCATCTGTGAGGCGATTGAATGAATGACTGGTTTTCATTCAACTTAACGAGTGACGGGAGCAGTAACAAATAACAACTAGCGTACTTCCTTGTTCACTGTTCACTCTGAGTGAATGAACATTCAGCCCGTGCAGCTACGTACAATTGCGACAGTTCTCAGCAAAGGTGTAAGCTAAACGCTTGATTCTTGCAGACTGAATGCTGCAAGACGCCCTGTTAACTAACATCATTGTGTTCTCCATTTCGTCTGGAATGAGGCTTCGATTATTCGGAACTGGATACCTTTGTTTAACGGTTTCTTTTGCATTGGAATATTCCTCTTTATCAGACTTGTATCCAACTTGGATTTCCAGTTCCTGTCTCCCGGGAGAATAATGTTTTTTCTAGACATTTTTTAAAATGTACCTCGAGAGATGAACTATCAACTTTACATGGTCACTTCTTCATCAAAATAAAAAACAATTATTTCAGTCAGCTTCATTCACACAGTGCACTCTTTATATCAGATTTGCGACCAATTTAACGGAGGACTTTAAACAGTTTTATATGAAAAAAATATACTGATTCATTTCCGTAGTTAACTGAACAGTGCGCTATCCGAACTTGTGTCGAATTCGAGCTAAGTAATGAACTACGGATAGAGTGCAGTACCGGCTGCGTGCAAATAACCGATCACGTCCGAGTTAAGTTGTCTACGTACAACTACATTTAGACATTCGAATCAAGTTGTGTCACGTAAATGTTTTGGGTACGAAATCTTAGCATGTTGTATACTGATAGGAGGTAATAACAGTTGTATGGTTTAAGAATGTACATAATATTATCTGATAACCAATCTGAGAAAATATCAAGCAGAAAGCTCACATGCATTGTCAAATCAACCAATTAAGCCATTTGGAATGATGACACACTCCAAATATCGGACATAGTTTGATAACTTCCTCATTTCGTTCAGTGTATGATTGACTTGAAGCTGTCGCGTCATGTAATTGCTCAACGTATCTAATTAGCTAAAGGATGTCGAAGTAAACGCTCACTATTTGCTCGAAAGGCTGAGAAATCACAAATATTCACGGTGCTGGTAGTCGGAGTTCAACAGCCTGTTCGGACAAGAACGCACATTTCTGGTTATCTCTATTCGGTGTGGAAGCTCCAGACCGATCATTTTCATTGAGGCGATTGCTTTTATTTAGACGCAGAGGAAATGCTAGAATTATGCGTACTTTTCAAATGAAAGCTAACACGAAGTCAAAAGTGACTTACAAGTTTACCGACTATTTCTCTGATCGAGCAATTTTGATCCATGACGCTGTCGGTCGGAAGGAAGTGGGTAATTGTTGTGATCTCTCTCGGGATAATCCGGTTACCGAGTATTGATTACACGATTTTGTATTCAATTGGCCGATTGTAATCAACGTATGCCCTGTTATGGTCCATACCAAGCTGGTGCTTCACACTCTGAATGTTCAGCGTTTCTACCCGTGTCCGGATCTGGATTTGCACAATGAGATTGAATTAAGATGAACCACTTCAGAAAATTCATTCACGTTCAGAGTTGCAACCCTATTGCTGTCAATAGTACTGATAACTTTTCATAACAAAACTGAAGTATTTTCACTGTAGTGCTCGTTTCCGGGTGAATTAGAGCGGAATTCTACACGCATTTGTTTATACCGTGCCTGTTTGTTGCTATCTATCAAGTAGTCGATACCAGCAAATCAGGACCGTGCGAATTGAGGTGGGTTCGAATCCGTTACACGCTGCCTGATTATCGCCTTTTCTAACAATTATGGTTAGAAGCCATTATGGTTTTCTACGCGATTTGAGAGACAGGGTTGCCACCTTTTTTCTCTTATGCTTCATATTCCAGCCTCTGCGTCTCGACATTCCCACCCCGATTGTACGGACCACACTTGAACGCATTCAGGTGGGGGCCGGCGTGAACACATTCAAGGAGGCCGCGGATGCAGCTCTCAATATAGTGCAGTCCCAGCTGAGCAAGCTGGCTCAAGAAATTCGTTACGGTGCGTCATTGATGTGAATACTACGATTACTGGTTATCTCAGTAAACTTTGAGTATTGTATATGATCGGTAGCCATGGCCACTGCATTACGTAATCTTGTCGGTATGTCTATCTCCCAAGCACGTGTTTGGGATTGATTTGTTTTAACTATTGGCCCTCAATAAGTTTAACTTGGTTACTCAGGTTGGTCATGCAGTTTGTTCGGTCACTTGGCTGTTTCGTGCGTCTTTATAAATCACACGACATTCAACCTAACCGGGTGTGAGGAAGCGCATACCCAACGAACCAGACAAGGTGATGAGTCGCGCAATATCGGTCGATTTAGTTTAAGAGATATCAACATCTTCAAGATGACGTAAACCCACAGGCGGGATCGAACGTCAGCTGTTTGAAATGAAGCCGGATTATTTCGGTCCACACCGCCTGAGGCAGATTCAGTGTAAGATAAACATTTTTCTGTTAATCGAATTAGCCGATCAGATTACAGTCGCGCGATCGGACTCCTGTGGGTTTCAACACTATGGGAGCTGTTTTTCCCGTCTGCTTGTTGAAGTCCTCATAATGTGATTTATTCTAATACTACAACCACCAGGCATGATCGTCTCGTCCGATTCGCTCTATGTCCCGACTGTATTATGTGATAGTTGTTTGTCATATATATTTAAAGCCCTTTGTGGTCCAGTTTTCGACTCGTTTCCAATAGGTGGTGCTGCCGTCTTCTCTTTCTCGTGTGAGGATTCAAACCTTACGGTTGAGAGCGTAATAGAAAGAATGATCCAATACGGGGGTTTTAGGTCCAACAAAACGGAATCAAACCAGGTTTAATTGGCACATCCGTGGTTACTTATTGATTATCGGGATTACTTTAACGGTACTGTAGACACCGAACTCTGGAACGTAGAACTGTGCTGAACTGTTTCAAATAGTACATCAAATCATTTGTACTGTTCGTTCTGGCGTCAGCGCAATCCAACGGTGATTTAAACACAGGTGGTTCTGTAAACAATCACAGTTCTCGATGAGACCTACTGGAACGATGGGTGCATGGATAAGAAAGGGAGAATTAAGATCAATGGATGACTGAATAGTCTGACAGTTATTACTTAACCGATCGACACGCCATGTTATTGACACGTACCCAAACAAGCCGGGTGAACGCAGGAATACAAGGAAATGATTAGTAAGTGAACACCCAGGCCAAATACCGGCAGTCATACTGAAACGACCTGCCATGGGTGGAACAGTGTGATCAAACAGGAGTGATGTTTTAGATGCACGAGGAAGTCGAGAGCAAAGGTTATCACAAGTCATCTACAAGGCCTGTTGGCCGTTTGTGCACATAAAGCGACGGACGACCAAACTGAATGATAGGCGTTTTTTGATCAGCTATCAAAGTTACTGCTGAGTGATCGAGGGTTTAGTTAAATTCATATTGAACATCACTCACAATTGATCACGGCTTTCGCATTCAAATCAGCTGCGATCAAAGGTGAGCAGTGTTCAACCTGGCGTTTCCAAATGATTATGCTAGACAGTCGCTGTCAGTTGTTTGACGATTGTTTACTTCCGCCCGTATACTTGTCTGCTGTTTTCCTGCTGTTCTATAGATTTGTCAAATCGCTCTGTGGCGTGTTGGTTAATCTTTACGTGTAGACACTTTCCAACAGTTATCCCTGTAGTTACACTCACTTTTGTGTACGCGTAGGTATTGGGATTTTTACGAAATCGCGTGCAGCTTTGCTTACCTTCCGAGTTATATAATACAAATTATCCTCTGGTAGGTCAGCTGTAGTCTGGTTATCGTCGGGCTGCCAAAACGTAATCCTGATCAGTCGTGGCAACTGGGTTCGAATGTGCAACCGCGTAGTCGGTGGTCTGGCGCCTTTCCTACCCAGCTGTCGTGAACTCATTGAGGACAAGTACGCCAATGTCAAAACTGATGGACCCTATTTTGATTCACTCACAATTGGGGTTGATTTGTTTGTTACACCATTGAGAGCCGTCTCATGATATATGTCCGACGCTTTCCCTATCCAAATGTTTGCTGGGTGGTTAGGCTAAGTAAGCCAAGAACCGAAAGACGATTAGCAGTTTGTAAGTTGGGCGTGTGGTCTTAATGCATCCCGTGTACTGAACGCAATCATTCTTCTAATTGGGTTGTCTGTTGTCGCCCTACATTTTTGCTTAGATCGAGTAGATTTTGAAAATCCCTCCGTGGTCTTTAGAAGCACGGTATAGTAATGATTTGTCACGGTGATCACGAAAGCGTTAAAATAAATCAAATGGATTAGAGTTACGTTCCAACATTAATCGTCCTGAAAGCAATTTTCTTGCTCTTTACTGACTTGCCGACGGATTACTAAGATGAGTTTTTATTTGGGCCAAGGTGGTAGTGAGCAAACCACCCACAGCGATCAAGGAAGATGTCGTTTTATCGTGTCTTATTGACGGAGTAAATAAACCAGTTCATGAGAATATTCTGCCTGTTATGCTGTCACCAGTCTTATGTTAAACTGTTTTGGCTATTTAGAAACACCTGGTAGGTTGACCTCAAAGTGGATTTTTTTGGTAAACAGCAATAAATGATGGGATGTTACATGCTTATGTATTCGTTCACAGAACTGTTGATTGTAACCTGCTTATGAGACTAACATGCGTTCTATGCGGAGTTCCAAGAGCAGCTATTCCACAATCTGCTAACCCTATGGTCTCGCACATGTACCTTTCGACATGGTATACTGAACGTGTACTAGATCGTTTCGCTCATTAACATTCATGCAAACATATAAAGAACATAGCAGACTAGCCTGTCGTTGAATGAAGGTTGTTCATATTCATTGAATAAGTACCGATCTTTTAGGATGTTCAGAGTTAAGACGTTTCGACATGTGATGTTCGAATAACAAGTGCTCCCCTAGCTTGTAATGTGTCATCGATTGATACACGGATGTGAGGCTGAGAACGTCTGTTCTTCGTCTGAAAAGCAATCGTGAGAAAACTGGTGTAGCACTGTTCTTAAACGCAGTGTCAATGTAGGAGACATACATGAGAAGAAGTAAGACTATGCTTTTCACAACCTATTTCTGCTAAGCAAATAAGTGTACAGCAACATCCTAACTTGCATCGTGGAAAAAGTATTAAACACAATTGATGACAGACTATTCTTATGCCTTAGTACTTAAGTTCATATTGGTATTGTACCTAGCGAAATCACTGTCAGTTAAACTCTGCGATAAGTTGTGCTAACATTAAAATGACCAGGTAATTGATTCCCTTAGGATAGCCACTTGATCTCTTCGGCTGCTTTCTGGGATATCAGTCATTTAGAAGAGACCCAATTGCGAAAAATCTGTACTTCGGCTGGGTTCGAACCAGCGACAGAGACAACATTTCCAAACGTGGCAAATGTCCTACCAGCTGAGCTACTTATCAGTATTAGTAATTTTTTTCACAACGAAATTGATTAAGACAGATATCTATCAGATGTTATCACATTCCGTGTGTCTGTCAGTCAAAAAAATCAACTCCAGTACATCTGTCCTACGCACACAAGCTGTAGGGAAACTCTCATCCACGGTGACGACCAACTGCAGAGAAATGGGGCTTTTTTGACAATATAGTCGGTACAGGTAACCATAAGAAGCTCCATTTGCCATGACTATATTGAGCTATGCACTTGTTCGGTGTGTTTTTACGCCTGGTACCGTGCACATTACCCTACCGTAACTGCTTCCGTCTGCGTGAAATGTGGTGGGTCCACACTTAACTTTTCAATTAGATTTCAAAGTAACAAAAACCGCTGAGTGTCAGACAACTGTTCTGATCAAGATAGGTTATCCCTCTCAAGGAAATAAGTGTAACGATTCACGTCTGATTGTGGAGTTATGCGTAGCCTGAAAACCGATCCCCAGATTGAAAATAAGACTGCATTCGAATATGTCTACGGTAGTATTAATGGAATGTCATGAGCACTTACGATACCTAAGCCTCAACCATTCTCAACGATAGTCCCGATCAACAAAATCAGTGGGTTCTGAAAAGAGCCGGCAAAGTGAGAGATGAACCGTCACGCGAGTACGCCTGATCTAGAATGGCTACCCGCGCCGTAGACGATTAATAGCAAATTAGTTCAGTAAAACAAAATGGGGTGAGTAGGATATACGGACATAACTTCCGGCTGGTGAATGCAATAGGGGATGTAAATAGAAGGAACGAATTTTCTGGGCTCGGGGACCATCAAATTTACGGTAAGGTTTAACATTATTGCAAATAGTGATAATTTTGGCGGACGGATGTTCCCGCAGACACTTTTGTGTTGTGTACTTAGTGTTACGATCGCAAAAGACACTGGGCAGAGGAGATCGTTTACTTTTGGATATCTTTCACGGACTGTGTGAAAATACACAACCACGAACACAAACATTATTCTGAACGGCTGATTCGTATTCACATTTGTTGACAATCACTTTTTTGTTGTCCCACGCAGTGCATACAAACGTTTTTAATCATCGCTTACAGCTTCTGGTCTTCCTGGCGTTCATAACTGCTGTTTAGTTTTCGCATGTTCGGCTCGTTCCATGCCACTCATTAGTGACGCTGTACATCGTATCACACTTAGCGGACGGTGGCATAAATCTAACATAAACGTTGAATACTACTTCAATGCCAATTGTTATAAGGCAAACTAAGCAGGTGATAAGAACGATCAACCAGAATTACGACTAGTCTGCTTCTCTCAAACTCAGGGTGTTCATGAGTTTTAGTTAGGCAGCACATACTATCTGAACCGCTAGCAAATGCCAACGGAGTGCACTGTAATGATATTCTGGCGATTTCTTATCTCTATGGGTGGTCCTGTACGATTCAGCAATACAGGCCCTACCGCTTTAGTGCCTCGTTTTCTGACTGTGGGTTCAAGCGCGTACCCTCAGGCTTCATGTGACATGCGCACTTTGCAGGTCCAAACGATTTTCAGTTGAATGGTAATCTGAGCTGAAGTGATCACATGATATCAACCAGGCACCAATATGTTCAAAAACTGTGTCATTTAGTGTTGTTCGTTGAAGTCTTACCTCCGAGCTTAGTGTCACCGGCGCGAGCACACATGCAGATGTATGTTGCGTGTGGAAGGACTATATGAACCGCTAGTGGTTTCTGTGTTGAAACGGATCACTGTTTGAGATGATAGTGGGTTGATTGTTTAGCTTTTCCGGTGCGCATGCATGTACTTCCCCCCCAATATTTTTGTCCGTTTATCCATTCATCTCTTCGGCACATGTTCATATGTCCACGCTGAAACATTTCCCAGATGTCTGTCGATCCTTCGGCAAGATTCGTAAGCACACTATAAGACATTCGTTAAAGTTATTGTTAGACTTAATAGAAGTTATATGCCTATTGACCTCAGTTTCACCTTCCTGTTTTGAGAGCGCTCTTGGTTCACTTTGTTTTTCTGTATCTCAGATTGCATGATGTTCATTTTAACATTCCATTGTCCACGAGTCTATTGGGCTGAACTTAAGGTGGCTGTGTTTTGACAATGTCGTATCACTCACACGGTTATGAATTTGAGTCCCGCTTTTCACGACAGTTTCTCTCTAATTCTTGGAAACAAGTTAGTCTGCCCTCTACATATCACTCATTATGTCGTAAGGAGAAAGCTAGCGCAATCCACACTGCTTCACTCACCACCGTCGTTCCGGCTGCCAAAGTCCAATGACACTGAACGAACTTGGTACCATTGCTCTGCAAGGTCACATGCACATGCGTGAATGTATCTTCCCATCCGTTTGTGATTGCGAACATTTTCAGGAACTGTCGAATATGCCCTGATAATGGCACAGTCTGTTGACAGTAATACATGGTGTGTAGTAGATGTGGTAGGCGTTTGTAATACACCTGGTCTGACTTAGTTAATCATAATCGTACGTACTTTACTACTCCTGTTCTACGATCATTAATTCATGCTTCAATTAACCAAACTCCGGCTGTCGTGCTCTCTTCCTTTGTATGTGCGCTTAGGCCAAGAACCTTCTCTTTTCTTTTTTTCAAGGTATGGACACGTGGAAGCCACCTCAAACTGTGAACCTTCTTATACCTCGGACGCGGGAAGAGGAGCTGGCCATTTTTGAACTATGTCTCACTCCACGTCTGCTCGCCCAGCAACAACAAATTACCAGCGCAAATTCCGCATCAAGTGAATCTCTTGCCACACAGTCCGATAAACTGCCATTGACTAGTTCTGGTTCACTTTTCGCACCGGAGGATCTGGCTGTAGCCTTGTCCATCAGCCTTGCCACGGCCTTTCAATATTTCTCAGTGCCTGGCCTCGCAAGCAACACATCACCTGATTTGGTAGAGACCCTTTCTTCGGCCGGGTCATCCTTTCGTTCTAGCCTGTTTGCCAGGTATGGTCCGGTTTCAGATTTTTAAAGTATGTTCCTTTTGTGAAAGAACTTCGTGTGAAGATCGGATGTTTGTGTACTTCCTTCATCGAACAAAAAGAATGCGGTCGATTTAGGTTTACAGTTAATTTCTATGCAGACAAAGGTCCTACTGAGAATAACAGAAAGGCACTATGAACCGACAGATACATGTGAGGGATTTTAACCAGTTCTGGGTTCTAGGTGGCAAGAATAACATAGGTTACTCAAACGAAACCCCAGAATTAACACATTTGCAAGCTTTGAAATGTGGAACATTAAATTTACTGATCTGTGTTTAAAAAAATATAACCATAGCTACATTTGGGGATATTGGATCGTTGCCTTGATTACGCGCGCAGCCGCTGAACCCAAACCGAGAACTGAGAAGAGACACGGCAACAACTTTTATTGGAAGAGCGAGACAGAATTAGGTCACAGAAGCTCTAAGTTTATGGGACAAAATGACTACCATAGATGGCCGACAGACACAGAGCGAATCAAATTAAAGAGTCATATATGGCAGTCATGACGTCAGAACAAATCACGTTACGGAGGGCATCAAAGAGCAACGCGAGAAAAAAGTCCAGATAGCACACAGGCGTTCCACCGCATGGCTGCAATTTGATTGGTTGAATGGGACCATACCACCACCCACGACCATACCATCCGAACTGAGCCGATCGAT